>JBBYHK010003266.1:0-12347 GCA_038382065.1 Adansonia grandidieri | reverse complement strand
TGAATTCCTGGCCAATATCTTTGCTTACAAGTCTGCCTAATTCATCTTCGATATCTGCAATAAGCACTTTGGCTCCATGTTTGGCGAAGGTTCTTGCTGAGATCTCACCAAGGCCGCTAGCACCACCTGTAATGAGTGCAACCTTCCCTTCTAGCCTACAAGGAAGAAAATATATTTTTAAATTAGTAACCAAATATTTGCTTTCTAATTTGCTGATCACTTAAAAATGAAATATATATATATATATATTTTTGCATTTAAACCTTCTTATAGTTGTTGCAGCTAGTGAAGCAATTGACATGTTAAGGTAATTATATGATAAAGGAACCCACTTATGAAATTTCGTAGATAAAGATGAAAAAACTTAAGACATTTTGCTGCAATTGCTCTTCTTTATATTGGATCTCCTCGTACATATAGACCATGAAATAAACTATGTTCACATTTTAAATAAAAAATCAAAGGGAAAAGACAAGGTTAGATGTCCAAAGGAATAATTGTTCCTGTCCTTCGAACATGGTGCAATTATATTTAGTGTACTGTTAGTATATTGATTTATACATTAATCATATATCCTATATATTTATTTTGAAAATTTTTAAAATTTATATTTGCTTATTAATGAAGTGAAGATATCATATGATTCATTAATAGTATAGATATTTACACAGTAATAATATATTAAATATAAATCCTTAAAAAATTTTCAGTAAAATATTTTTCTTGATGAAATAAAGGTTTATATAGATCATTTATTTATAATTTCATTAAATAAAAATTAAAAAAATTATTTTAACTTGCAAGCATAAGATTGTTTTAACTTGTAGAGATCTATAAAAATCAGTTTTTGGATTTAGAAATAAATTGTCAATATAAGTTATTTTAAAAGAGCAGTGTAGATATTTATATAACATATTAAATATAAATCTTTAAAAATTTTCCAGTATTAGAAAATTTTTCACGATAAAATTTAATTTTATATAGATAATTAATTTATAATTTCATTAAATAAAAAATTAAAATATTCTTTTAACTTGCAAGCATAATATTATTTTAAAACGCAGAAATCTATAAAATTCAGTTTTGGATTAAGAAATAAATTGTCAATATAAGTTATATTGAAAGTGTTGAATAATATTATTAATATATAAAAAATGACATGATAAGCCACATAACACGAACAAATACATTAATGTCTCACGATCTATTTCACAATGAAATAAAATTTTTATAGATCATTTATTTATTATTTTATTAATTTTAAATTTAAAAAAATTATTTTAACTTGCAAGCATAATATTATTTTAACATGCAGAGATCTATAAATCAGTTTTGGTTTTAGAAATAAATTGTCAATATAAAGTTATTTTTGAAAGAGTTGAATAATATTATTAATATATCAAAAAAATTTAAAAAATATATAAACAAGACACAAATGCACTAATATCTTAGAATCTATATAAAATAAACTATTAATATATAAAAATCTATACAAATATAGAATACTTTGAATATAATTATAATATAATAAAATTTATGAACATAACAAGAATGCTTGAATTGTCAAGTCTATGTTAGACGACCTAAAGTCTATTGTTTTATATAATAAAATTAGGATATATAAATTTAAAATTTATTGGAAGAAGAAAATGTAATAGAAACATGAAAGGCACTTATATAATTGCTCACCCCTTAAAGAATATCATAAGTTACAAGAAATTAGAAGTAAAAACCATGCTTTGCAATCAGCAGACGAGGCTCAAGCGCAACTTTTCATGATAACCTTGTGGACAGTTTGGGGAAGCCGAAATCAAGAGCTTTATGGAGTCAAAAAGGCAACCACTAGAACAGGCAAGATTCACAGCTTTCAGTGAAGAATTTAAAGGTGACAGGACACAAGTGAGAATACAATCGAGAAGCACGCCAAAATGGAAACCACCGACTCTGAAAGCTGTCAAAGCCAACTTCGATGGAGCCCTGAACAAGACAACCAAGAGTGGCGAAGTGCGTGTTCTTGATCGTGACTATACAGGTTCAACTTTGGCAGCTTATGCTGTGAAAACTTATCCTGTCTCAGACCCGTTTATAATCGAAACACATGCACTAGCAAGGGCTATTCAATTTGCAAAAGAACTGGGTCATACACGTGTTGTGGTGGAAGGAGATGCTCCGGCGATCATTAAGAAAATTATAGATAGAACAAAAGACCTTTCTCTCATGGGACCCATAATTGAGGAATTAAAACAAGCGGCCTCCACTCTACAAATGAGTTTGTTTAGCCACGTAGAATGTGAAGGCAATGTTCATGCCCACCAACTAGCCAAGTTTGGGCCAATGATCATAGATGAAAAGGTTCGGTTAAAGGATTGCTCATACTTCATAGCTAAATGTGTTGAAGATGATTGTACCTGGGATAATTACTTCAATCCACTTTATTCCTTCTAAAATAAAAAGGTAAAAGTTATTAGAAAATTAAAGGTTTCAATAAGTCTCAACAAATAACAACTTTAAAGAAAATGAATACAAGAAAATCAGAAGTAAAAAATCCATCTAAAAGGTTATGCAACCAAAATTCTATTGTGTTTAATGTAATAAAATTAAGAGATGTAGATTTTAAATATGTACAAAAAAAAAATTGACATTTATTGCAAAATATTTAAATTCTTAACTAAAATGCTTTTACTTAATCAAATCTAACAAATTCATCTCAATTCCCAATTTATATACCAAAGATATTTGAATTTCAAACTTTCAAAAGTCAACATATTTTAAGCCAATCCAATATTCATAGATTACCATCTTTGATTAGGCCATGTCTATGCACTTCTGTATGAATTAGGGTATGATGAATGATATTATTATTGAATTAAATTATTGCCTAACTGAATCAGACACTAGAATATCATTCTCAATTTTATTTTCTACCAAAAATATGACGGGAAAATACGTGTCTCAATTAACGGGTCATTAATTTCTTAAATTAATTCAAAATTTTGCTTATTATTCTTATACGACTATACTACTATCTATATGTATACTACATACTTATGTGATATGATATTGTTATTAAATTAAAATTATTACCTAGAAAATAAGTAAGCCTAAAACGGAAAATCAGAATAGAAAATATGTAAAATGCTCCATACCTAATGTCGACAACATACAAATCTCATATAATCATATATGATATGTTAATATAATCATCTAACTATAAATTAAATTATGATTTATAGAGAAAAGTATAATATTTTAGTGACTTAATAGGTTAAATCTTTCTTTATTGTTATTTCTATATGATTTTCAATATAAAATAAACTATAGTTAGAGAGGGCAAAATTATTTATTAACAACAATAGATTTACTAGTACAAAGGTACTATTTACATATAAAGAATTATTAAGCTTCTCAATATCCAATTAAATTTTAATAATTATATTTATATCAATTGGTAATTCATTTTAATAAAACATATTTGGTTATTTTTTATTTTATACTTGGTTAATTGGCTAATTATCTAACTCATTTAATAAATGTCTACAAATATTTTATCATATCACAATGATGAAATTGACCATTAAGGATGATCACAAATAATTTTCAACTCTCATTCGCAGTAGCGCCTCATAAGAAATTTGTAAAGAGCAAACAAAATGATAAACCAAAACTAAAAATGGTAATAATATGAAAGTTAGTTGTCTTCCGTTTTTTTGTATGGCTTTCAAGTGAATAAATGAAAAATATATATATATATATATATAATACGTGGTAAATGTAAAAATTATATTTATTTATAATAAAAAGAATGTTTTTTTAATCATAATTAAGAAAGATAATTTTCAAATTTATATAGAATTTTAATAGTAAAAAAAAGAGTTTTAAAAGGTAATTTATAATACAAAATTTTTTATATCATTTCTGATTTTAAAAGGAGAAATGGATTAATTATTATTAAAAACAAGTGAAACCCAAAAAATAATTCTAAAGAAGGAAATTATAATTATTAAAATTATTAATAAAGTGACTATACTTATCTTTTTACCTCTTATTTCTTATTCTTCTGCCTATTATTTTTTCTTAATGCTCGGGACAGGGAGTCGGCTCCCTTTCTAAGGGAACTGACCCCTAACCAATATGTATTATATTATACATAAATTAAGTGTGTTAAAAAACTATTTAAAAATAATAAAAGATTAAATTTTTTTTTACATTAAATCCTAAATTTGTAAAATAAAAATATTATATTAAATCTTGAATTATAAAATAATCTCAAATATATTACACACCAAATTATTATTTTAAAAATAAAAATATTTTACGTTGAATCTCAAATTACTATATAAAAAATGTATGGATAAGTATAACTAAATGTACAACTTAGTATAATTAAATGTATAGAAGATGAGAAATGAGTATACAGGAACTTAAAACTGAATCTATGTTAAAATTAAAAAATATTTAATATTCAATCCATATTATTTTTAAAAAATTAAAAATAATATAGATTACATATAATTTATATAATATATATTATATTAATATATATTATATAATAAAAATAAAAATAAAAATATTATATATTAAATCCTAAATTACTATTTACGAATAATAAAAAATAAAATATATTTTCTATTAAATTATTTAAAAATAATAACAAAAAAATATTTTATAGTAAATTCTAAATTACTATTTAAAAATAATAATTAAAAATATTTTATATTAAATCTTGAATTATTATACAAAAATAATAAAAATAAAAAATCTATATTAAATCTTGAATTATTAAATAAAAATAATAACTAATTGTATGAATAGCTATAACTAAATATATGAATGATTATAACTAAATATACGAATGAGTATAACTAAATGTAAGAATGACTATAACTAAATGTACCACTCACTATAACTTAATGTGCAGATGAGTATAATTGAATTTATGAATTACTATAACCAAATGTATGAATGACTATAATTAAATGTATGACTCAACATAACTAAATTTACAACTCACCATAACTAAATACAAGAATGAGTATAACTAAATGTATGAATAACCATAATTAAATGTATGACTTGCCATAACAAAATGTATAACTCACTATAACTAAATGTGTAACTCACTATAACTAAATATACGAATAAATCTAACTAAATGTACAAATGACTATAACTAAATGAACAACTCACCATACGAATAATCATAACTAAATGTACGACTTGCCATAAATAAATATACGTATAGTATAACTAAATGTACGAATGACTACCCGCTAGATATAGACACTTAATTTTGTCTGGACCCTCTTTTCCCGGCAATCCAAAAATATTCAAGATCAAGGATTTAACAGTCACTCAATTGTGGTAGATTTTCTTAGGGTGGAATGAACAGTTTCAAGACTTATTTAGTTGTAAATAACTGCAGGTGTACCTAACAAAGTTAGTGCTATTTCAAGGGTCATACAAAACAAATCTCAGATAAAAAAAACAAATATTAAAGTAAGAAATTAGTTTTTAATTTTATACCTATGAAATTTTGAAATTTATTTTTGTGAATGTCATCATAGTCAAATTTCCAATTTTTAGGAATTTTTTTGAAAATTTTTTGTAAAATTTGCGAAGTTGAACGTCGTATATTTTTACCAATACAGGTGCAGTATTTAAGCCAATACTCTCTCTGAAAAATCATAAATATTCAAGAAAAATTTTGTATTGGCATTTTTTACCACCAGGTATCGAGTTATCAATTTTGGGGTTTAAATTTAAATTTTTCAGAGTATCGCGAGTATTATACTCGTAGAATTTTTTGGTAAAAGTTGTTTTGGATTTCAAGTTTTCATATTTACTATTTTTATAAATTAATATTTTGATCTTGTGTTGGATAAAATTCAATTTTATAAAATTTAAACATATTTTTAAAAATTTTCTCTTTTCTAAGATATAGAGTTTTTTACTCCATAAATTTTTTCTATTCGATTTTTTCAGAGTTTATAATTTTTAAAATTCTTCAAATATTATTGTTAAATTCATGGTAAATCAGTTTTTCAAAATTCAGTTTATTTTATGAGTTTATTATTTTTGACTTTTCTTATTTCCAAAATACTAAGTTTTTTACCATATAAATTTTTTTTTGAAGGATTTTTCTGAGTATAAAATTTTAAAAAATTTTCAAATATTATTATTAAATTAATATTAAATCAGTATTTCAAAATTTAATTATTTTATAAGTTTTTGTTTGTTTTTTATTAAATGTTCTCATTTCCAAAATACAAAGTTTTTTAGTATATAAATTTTTTTGGAGGATTTTTTTAAGTTTAAAATTTTTTAAAATTTTCAAATATTATTGATAAATTCATAATAAATTATTTTTTTCAAAATTCAATTTATTTTATGAGTTTTAGTTTTCTTTTAAAATTTTTTTTGTTTCCAAAATATAGAGTTTTCTGCTCCATAAATTTTTTTGGTAGGTCTTTTTTTAGTTTATAATTTTTAAAATTCTTTAAATATTATTGTTAAATTCATATTAAATTATTTTTCAAAATTCAATTTATTTGATAAGTTTCATTTTTTTAAATTTTTTTCGTTTCCAAGATATGAAGTTTTCTACTATGTAAATTTTTTTGGGAGGATTTTTCTGAATTTATAATATTTAAAATTCTTAAAATATTATTTTGAAATTCATCTTAAATCAATTTTTAAAAATTTAATTTACTTTATGAGTTTTGCATTTTTTTCATATAATAATTTTTTCGTGTAAGGGTTTTTCTTGTAAAATTTTATGAGTTTGAAATTTTAATGGTTTTTTTTTCCTAAACATTAAAATCAATTTTTTATTAGAATAGATTAAATTGATCATACAAAATTTTATTTTAAATATATAATTTTTAATTTTTACAATTTAATCCTTCTAATTAATTTTTATGATATAATTTTACGTAATATACAAATATCATCCAAAAGTTCTCTAGAGATTGAGGATTTCATGAATGACAAAATCCATAAAAAAAACAAACTTATTAATTTAAATCAAATCAAAATAAAAAATAAAATAAAAAAGAAAAGAGAAAGGAAAATCCTAGAAATATCTAGGATCATTTTTGGCCAAGGGTTGATTCTTAAGTCCTTGGCCGATTCTCTCCATAAAAGGAAAAAAAAAAAAAACTTGTAAGAAGGTTGGTTGGCTTCCATACAAAGAAAAAACACAAAAATTTCTTAAAATTTCCAAGCTTTAAGGTAAAATCATCTAGCCAACTCTTCATTTTTGTTCATTTTTATCAAATTTCATCATTTTAATGAGTTTAATGATTGCTTTAGCTCATGGATTTCATTCCCTATCGAAAGGCTAAGCATGAAAACCATGATTCAAGTTTATGGATTTTCTTGATATGCTTTATTTTTAATAGATTGGTTTTAGTTTTCATCATAATAATTTGTTGTTTACTAGTAAAAATGATATATCTTTATTATATGTATGCGTTGTGATTTTTTCTTGCCATTTTTCATGTTTATATGTTGGAAATTATGTTTGTATATTGGTTTTTATAATTTTATTAGGTGTTGTTACTCATTTATAATCCATTTATTTTGTTGTTTTTATGATGATTTTGATTATTTTGTGATTATTTAGAATTTATAGGACTAAAAAAAAAATTATTCAAAAGGTAGTTCCAAGCTTGATTTTTATATGAGAATGATTTAGTGAAATATTGGTAATTTTGATGTTATTTTCTAATTATTAGATATGTAGGGACTAAATTATAAAATATGAAAATATTTTTTAAGACCATTCTTGCTTGGCCGAGAGCCTCTAGTATTATATGAGGAGTGTTTCTTGCATATTCTAACATGATTTAGGCATTTTTAACATTTTAGGGACTTTTTCCAATTTTAGAAAATTTGAGGACTAATTTGCAAAATGTGAAAAATTGTTTTATGGCCATAGGTGTTTGGCATAATCATTCTCATGATTTTTGGTGTGGTTTTTGTGATTTTTCATGATGGGTTTTGTATTAATTTATGATTTTCTATTATGTAGGGACTAAATTGAAAAAATAAAAAAATAAGTTCATTAGAAAAATCACTCATTTAGGGGTATTTTGGTTATTTAAAACATTTCCAACATTCCTCTGGTCTTTTGAAGAGGTGTGGAAATTAATAAAATTTTTGTATTCTTTCGGTTCTTCATAGGGTACGAAATGCAATTTTAAAAAATTTAAGGACTTATTTGCAAAATTGCAAATTTTTTGTTCTAAGGCCATAGGTACTTGGCCGAATACTTCTTATGATTGTTGACATAATTTTTATAATTTTTTGTGATGAATTTTGTGTTTAATTAGTGTTTATTTCATGTAAAGACTAAATTACAAAATTAAAAAATTTTAAGGGTCATTTAGAAAATCTTATATTTTAGAGTTAATATGATATTTTTGATATTTTTGAGAATATTTCTAGCATTCCTCTGGTCTTCCACAGTGGTGTAGAAGTATTTAACTTTTATATTCCTCCAGCTTACTAAGGAGGTACGAAATGTAATTTTCAAAAATTTAGGGACCTTTTCATAATTTGTGCATTTTAGGTCACTTTTGATGTCTAAGTTATCCATGGAGGGCATAATTGTTATTTCATGTCATTTTTTAGTCCTTTGGGTTACCGGGATATTTACAAGTCAAAGGTATACCTTAAAGGTATTTTAGTAATTTCTTAAAACTAAGTCTTATGTGATCACTAGGATATTTCCATGTTGAAGGTGTACAGTAGGAATAGATTCATTTATTTATGACGTTATCAAGCACTTTAGGTTACTATGATACTTATAGGTCAAAGGTAAACCTTAAGGTATTTCGGTAATTTACTTTAAAGTCGAGTATTTTAAGGTCACTAGGACACTCATATGCCCAAGGTGCATAGTAAGGATACATTCATCTTTTTATAGAGTATTCAAGTCCTTTAGGCTTACCAGGACACTTCTATACCAAATGTAAACCTTAAAGACATTTTAGTAATTTATGTTAGAACCAAGTCCTATATGATCACCGAGATACTTATATGTCGAAGGTGTACAGTAAAAATAGGTTCATTTATTTACGAGGTTTTAGAATCTTTTAGAGTATTGGGATACATAATATATATCAAAGGTACCTTTTAGGGATATTTCATTAATTTATTTTAGAACTGAGTCCTTTAGGGTCATCGGAATACTTTTAGGTCGAAGGTATACTTTAAAGGATATGTTGGTCAAATAGACCAAATTTGGATCCTTAGAGTCATGTTTAGTACATTTCATCTAAATCAAGTCTTAGGATGATTTTTATTTTTATTACTAATATTATTAAATAAAATTGGAAATTTTAAATCAAGGCAATATCTTTGATGTTAAAATAGTACGTGGAATTTCTCCTAGCATATAAGAAAGGTTCTATTGATTATTTTAGTAACGAGATATCCTTTTAAAAGTAAAAATTAGGATTTTTTTTTAATTTCAAAAAAATAAAACCTCTTGTACTGCTCTGACCTCTAGTGGGGTATAAAAGTTTTTTTTTATTATTAATATTATTCAATAAAATTGGAATTTTTAAGTCGAGGCAATGTCTTTGATGTTAAAGTAGTATGTGAAATTTCTCTCAACATATGACAGAGGTTCTAATGATTCTTTAGTAACAAGATATCTTTTTAAAAAATGAAAATGGGGATTTTTTTTAATTCCAGAAAAATAATACCTTTTGTATTCTTCAAGCCTTCAGTCGGGTATAAAAGATATTTTGATTTCTTAAAACCTTTTGTATTCCTCAAGCCCTTCAATGGGTATAAAAGATATTTGGATTTCTTAAAACCTTTCATATTCCACTAGCTTTCTAACGCTGTATGAAAGAGAATGATAAAAGCCTTCTTGTTATTCTGGTTTTCCGAAAAGGTGCAAAAGATATTTTGATTTTCAAAAATATTAAAACCCGATTTTCTCATCCAAATATTGAAATCGAATAAAAATTCAAAATTTATCTCTAAATATGGGAATTATAATTAAATATTGAATATTGAGATCAAATAAAGAATCAAAACTTAAATGAAGACATGTGGAGATATCAAAATTAATATCCATTTTATTTTCTCATCCTTCATGGATGGATTTTTAGGTTACAATTAGATTAAAATCGCAGCTGAAAACATAGAGAAAACTACCTTCGTGACCATGTGGGGCACTTTTTGCTACAAAGTAATGCCTTTCAAGCTTAAAAACACTGGGGTAACCTATCAAAAGGCAATGTGACATTATTCCATGATCTCATGCATAAAGAAATAAAGGTCTATGTGGACAATATGATCACCAAATAGCTAAAGGAAAGTGAACACATTGCCAACCTATGAAAACTTTTCAAATGACTTTGCAAATGCCAACTCAAGCTAAATCCCACTAAATGCACATTCACTATTATAGTCGGTAGGCTTTGGACTTTATTATGAGTGAACAAGGAATAAAAGTCAATCCAAAAAAAGTCAAGGCCATTTAGAACCTGCCATCACCTTGAACCCAAAAAGAAGTGAGACGTTTCTTAGGAAGGTTGTACTACATAGCCTAACTTATATCATAGTTGACTGATAATTGTGACCCAATCTTTTGACTATTTTGAAAACAAAATCCGAAAGAATGGAATGAAGAATGCTAGAAAGCCTTCAATAAAGCTAAACCTTTGAACCCGCTAATACTTATGCCACAAGTGTCTGGTCGACCTTTAATCCTGTATCTATCAGTTTTCAACAAGTCTACGGGCAGTGTTTGGGTCAACACAATGAGTCGGGTAAGAAAGAATGGGTTATATACTATTTAAGTAAGAAGTTTACGAGTATGAAAATAACTATCTAGCGGTGGAGAAGTTATGTTATGCTCTAACCTAAACAACCCGTAGGTAAAAGGCAATACGTGCTATACCATACTAAGTGGTTGATTGCCAAACTCAATCCTATCAAATATTTATGCGAGGTTCTTGCCATGTCAGGAAGATTAGACAAATGGCAAGTCTTGCTCTCCAAATATAACATTGTGTAAATGAACTAGAAAGCCATTAAGGATAGTGTAATAGCAGACTTCTTGATAAGTTGAGCAATAGATGACTATCAACCTTTGGATTTTGAATTTCCTAATCAAGATCTAATGTGCATATCTGAGGTAAAATGCATTATCGCAACGTGCCTCGGGGCAGATCTTCGCGGATCTATGGGTGCATACAACTTAAAATATTTTTTTGACATAGAAATATCTCCTTGATCGAGACCTTTCCTTTGCGACGTGATGAGAAGAGAAAGTATGGATTCTTAACTTGTGATACAGTGAAGAGGAACATAAATGAATTGCTTATCTTATTGGTCTCGGATGACCATTATGAAATGGCCAACGCTTGGAGTTGCCACTGATCATTTAGGGCTAGGCATGACCAGATGCCTATTGAAACCAATGTTTTGAGTTACAAAACTCAAAACATCGATCCTGTAGTCTACATAATACAAAGATTCGTCGTTTAGGTTTGGGAGTTGGTTATGCACGATGAGGTTTGAACCTTTTCTTGACGCCCAAAATCGGTACCTTACTAGCTATGTCTTATCTCAATTTTGATTTTTTTCGATCTTAACTCATCATTATTTCGATATAACCCCTTTTAATGCAAGAATCTTATAGAAATAATCCAGGCTTTGATGAAAAAGATTTAATCTCATATATGCCCTGAAGATATGGGGAATATAGAGATTTTCAATAAAAATGACCTCTAGATTTTACTTTGAAAAATGGAATATTCCACTTTACGCACTGAGAGATACCCATGTGGATTATTACCCTTAGTTTTCTTTGAAATGATTGGGAAAACATGAATGCACATAATTATCACAAAGAAATCATGTTAGTAAGGCAACAAATGAAGTAATATGACATGGATCATTCAATGCAATGATAAAGAAAAAAGAATAGACTATTGGAATTTATCTCGCAATTGGCACGATTATATGGGAATAACCAAATTGACAAGTTCAAGATGCATCTGGGTTCTTTAATTGAACAAGGTTTTCTTAACACATTCATGAAAGCCCGGGAAGGAGAAAAATTTAATTATAGTTGAAAGATAGGGTTGGATATCCCCTCGAAAAGATGGGGTTGGAGTATCCCCATAGATGACGAATAATTTTGATGAAGGATGATTTTTTTAAAGGTTGACAATTTGAAAAACGAGATTGTAGCATCCCCTCATAAAATCAAGGGTGGAGTATCCCCAAAAGTGGAATATATAACACTTCTTTAAAGAAGTCGAGTTGGAAAAATTAAGTTGACAAAACCTTGTGATTTAGAAGACGGGTGAGCATTTTGA
>JBBYHK010003226.1:0-12348 GCA_038382065.1 Adansonia grandidieri | reverse complement strand
GAAAACCTGATTGAATTTCGTCTCATGACCTATTTATATGTATATATTTTTCTCTCAAACCTTTTAAGTCTCTCTTTTCTGAGAATTATTTTCATGACAGACCTTGTGTTCCATTTCAGGATCTTTTCGAATTAATGTTATGATAATCTGTATTGGTATTTGGTAGGAAAAAATTGGGATTTTCCCTTCCTTTTGTGTCAAGAAATTTGTTAACTCTTACGTGTTTCTTCACTTTGTTTATTGATAATCCAGTCAAGTATTCGTTTATTTGAAATTGTCGTGTGAAAGCGCAAAACAATCGAGTAATTGACACTTAACTTACGAGCGGGACACATTTTTGATCGTTTATCACTGAATATAATTTATGTTATTATAATTAATTATAATAAATATTGAAAATAAAAAAAATTGTAATAATAAAATAACGGTTAAAACTTTGGGGCTGCTATCGACGGAGGAACTGCAGGAAGTAAAGTCACTTGGTGATTTGTCCGATTAGGTGAACCCACTTCCAGATCAGGCATGGAAAAAGCATAATGCTAACGTTTTCTCCGTTGCAGAGAAAGATGAGATGCCACTGTATTTCTACATAGAGATTAATTTAGTTAATTTGTATAATTATTTTTATAAGATGATATCAAATAAATTTAAATTTAAAAATTAGATATTTAAATTTTTTTTCTATTCTTAAGCTATATATTTTTTTAGGAATGATAAAGGTTTGGTTCAACTCGGATTTAAAAAAAAAGTAAATATGTAGTATTTTAGTTTTTTTTTTTTTCAAAAATCAAACTGAATTTGCACATAATTTCATCAATTCATATACGTTTAATTTATCGATTTTTTAAATTTAAAAGTTTTTTTTATTAATTTAAAAATAAAATATTTATTTTATAATAAAAAATTAAAAACTATTTAAATATTATAAAAATAAAATATGATTTGATCCAAATAATTGTTTTTTTTTAACTTAAAAATTGAAAATTGAATCTAACCCGATATATTTGTACTCGTTTGCTTTAGTCAACAGGATTCTATAAACTGGCAACCCTTTTATTAATCTTACTATGTCACAGTTGTAATTAATTGTGATGATTTAAATTTGTGGGTCTACGCAGACTGTGATGAAAATCAAAGCAATAGCATCAAACCACACGTTTGTTTGGGCCTTTTGTACATTTTTGATACCTTCCTACTAGTCTTTTTTATTCAACAATGGGCTTTAACAAGTGTGATCAACCATTGTTATGAACCTTGAATTTTGAATCTATCTTTGGGTTTTGTTGTTTCTTATTTTCAAACGGAAGTTCTATGTATTTCGCTACTCGCCGTGCAAGATTTTGCCCTTTTTGGATCAACAACCAATCTGATAATACGTGACCAATCAAACGGCAGCGAAGCTCGCCAATACACTCATTCCCGGAAATGTTGTCATCTCTCAGACTACCAAATCTCACTAGTCGTTCCATCAGGTATGGGAAAAAATATTAGGAGGTTAAGAGTCGACTCTGCTGCTTATGGAGTAGACCCTACTGCTTAGATCAATGGCAGTTGCTTGCCGTTACGGATTGTTAAGCAGGCTATTGGTGATTGGTGGTAACTGTTAATCTGTTTGTTATGTTGTTAGAATGATAATAACAAAGGTGTAAATCACCATGTATTGAGGACTGATGCCATATGACGGAAATACCAAAATTCTTTTAATCTCTAATCTCTCTTTCTCCTTCCCTCTTTTCTGTTTTTGAATCCCTTCTTAGTAAGCTCACAGCTATTCTTCTCCCCATCTAAACTGATCTGCCAGCACTATAACCTTCATCTTATTCACCAAATTTCACGCACATATCGTTTGGTATTTAAAACTCTTCCTTGGCACCTGCAGTAGAAGAAAACTGAGAATCTCAAGATTTCAGGAGAATGATAGAAACCATGGGTGAGTTCTCAAAGAAGTCAAGGTCCAATCTCAAGAACAAGATGCTTTGACAAAGTTGCTAAACCTTAAACAAACAGCTTCTATTGATGAATACCATGGTCACTGCATATTTTGTTGGGAAAGGTTAATTTACATGAATATTGTGCAATCAATCTGTTCTTGAATGGGCTTAAGGTAGCTATACAGAAATCTGTTAAATTATTTATGCCAAAAACTCTTCAACATGCCTTTGTAATGGCTCATCTTCAAGAACCAACCTTAGAAACACTGAAACAAAAATCGATTACCACCTTTGAAGAACCATCTTTGCTGCTTACTCTCACTCCAACTTCTAAAATCATCCATGAAATCAACCCTCACCACCTAGCCCCAACTCCTCCAAACTAGCACCATCAAGAAACATCCGGAGGAAATCATTGGGGTAGTTGAACAAGATGCAGAAAATCTCCAAATTTCAGTACAAGAAATGAATTTTGTTGAAATCGATGACCATAACACTGGGAGAGTCATTATGTGCGTCGAGACAGTATCGTTTCACATATTAATGGCCTCTAACAGTGCCTATAATTTTCTGGATATTGAAACTGCCAAGAGATTCTTTTACAAGATCATGAAAACAGGACTATTAAGGCTACCTCTCAAGCTATGAAAGAAAAGAAAAGGAAATTTAATTACATCAAGAAGTTACATGTAGTTCTTGACTCTAATTGATTCAACTCCTTGGAAACCTTGGAGGTATTGGAGCCTGCCACCTAATTTTGGTTTCAAGGAGCAAACTCTTCCCTGGAGGTGAAACATGGAGTCTTTGTTCAATCTACAATAATTCTTTCCAGGTTTTTAACCTTGAGGACAAGGTTTTTCTTAAGAGGGATTGATGTTTGGGAAAAAAAAAATTACGAGCCCAGGAGTCGACTCTGCTGCTTATGGAGTCGACCCTGCTGCTTAGATCAATGGCAGTTACTTGTCATTACAGATTGTTAAGCGGACTGTTGGTGATAGCTGTTAATCTGTTAGTTTGTTATGTTGTTAGTATGTTAATAACGGAGGTATACATCACAATGTATCGAGCACTGATGACTTTTGAATGAAATACCAAAATTCTTCTTATCTCTAATCTCTATTTTCTCTTTGTGTTTTTCTTTCTCTCTATTCTGTTCTTGAATCCCTTCTTGGTAAGCTCTCGTAAGCTGTTCTTCCCCCAACTATCTTAATCTGCCAGTACTATAACCTTCATCTTGTTCACCAAAATTCACTTCCATCACTCCAAGGTATCTCTACAGTGGGTAACTACTTCTCCGTCTTCTTCTGGCCGTGGGGTTCTCTCCCAGAGTGCAGTGTCGAGTCTACGAAAAACCAAGGACTGACTGGACAAAAAGAAGAGCAATCGAGTCTAGGGCCGACTGAAGATGGAACAAGTCATCACGCCTAGGTCTCAAGACTAGAATGCTTAGTACCTTGATCTTATTGTCAATGCCGAGCTATAACTGATTATGGTCCCGATCATGGTATCATGGTTATCAGCCCCTGTGGTAATGCTATTTGGAGACAATTCATTTCGCTTTATCTTCTCTAAATTTCCTCTACTTACTATTGCACTTCCATTACTCCTTTTTTCATGGAGACTTTGCACCCTAACATGTACTTTCCATTGGTGTGGGGTTTTTTAGCTCTCTTTTTATTTATCTGCTTTGCTTACCTTATAACTGCAGTTTATTCCATATTTATAAAGAAAGAATCTAGCCACGTTAAAAGATTTAGTTCAAAAATAGCTTCTTTTTTTTTTTTTTTTTTTCCTTTCAAACATTGGTGGAGTAAAGGAAATCGATGTGAAATTTGTTGTGCGCATATAGTATTTACTTAGCTTGACTCTATTTTTTGATATTATTGAGTCTTACCAATGCATTGCAAACTAAAAACCTTTTTAATGGAAATGCTGGTTCAAGAGTAACAAGGATATCATACCCTGAGGTTTGTCTTTGATTGTTATACTTCCTGAGGTTGCTATGGTTCGGCTTACCACTGAAATCATTGTAAATCCTATGATTACACGGTGGATTCACAGTTATCCAGATCTTCCTCTATGATTAATCTGGTATAAGCTCTGTTATATATGGCCTGGTTATACAGTTATGCAGGGTTGCCGCTCACTATTTTCCCTCGTTTTATGTTTATTTGCTTTAATGAGCAAATGTCACAAGAAGGAGATGCGCACCATTTGTTAGGACTCTTGAATTTGTTTGGCAGGAAGGCCGCACAGATAATGCCAAACCAGACTTTTCATGTAATCAGTTCATGTCACCGCATTGATGTATTATTGTATGTGTCTCTCTTGTAAAGCTTTAATTACCCAGAAATCTTTTTGAAGTTCTTCGAATTTAGTAGAAGTTATCTGTTTCCCTAAGCCTTCTTGGGGTCATTGATCTTCTTTCTAATGCTGCCTTAACTCTTTTTGCAGTAAGATTGTGGATATGAGCTTTTATGAAGAATTAAAGGAAGCAAAATCCTTGGGCAAATGGGCTGGGATCCTTGATCAGCTAGTTACAGTACTCTTCTCTTCAATGATAGCTATATCAAAATTGTTTGACAGTAAATTACTGCGACATGCGCATTTGCAAGTCTAACAATATGTTTCTATCATTTTGTGCCTTAGTTACTCGAACTCGAGTATGAATATCAGATACGAGAATCTTTAATTTATTTTAAGTTTTTCATATATTTGGGGTTCTAGGAGTGTCATGTCCTCTTATTCATGTTTGGATATAAGTCAACCATGAAACGTAAATTTGTGCAGTGATACAAATGAATTAAGCATAAAAGAAGAAAAAAGGAAAATGATTCGCTGTTTCCCCTTCAGAAAGCTCCAGGGGACCGATGAATGCTTGATGACAGGCACCATTTAAGTTGCCATTTTTGCAATATTTTGTTAAGTCTTTTCGTCGTCATAATTTTTTCCAGGTTTTAATGCCTTCTTCCTTACCTATATGAACATGTAGCTTCTTTGATTACATTTACTGAAACAGAAACATTATTTTTATGCATTTCTAAAGCTTTGTAGTGCAGTCATTTTCTTGCCCTACTCTGAGGGGTTGCAGGGGGCAATTTGTAGTTATGGTCTGATATAACGATATTCATTTATATAGGCGACAATGACAATGATCTGCATTTTTTTTACCTGGTGCTCTATTTTTTTTTATCTTATTCAAATTTAAGTGTGATTGTCGAATACGAGTACATGTTCGACATGATTATATTTAATTTTTTAAAGTTTTTCACACAATTGAAAAATATTTGAAGGGTCGTATCCCTATTTTCATGTCAAGATATATATTAGATATAGACGTTAGATTTAGATACTTAAAAAAAATTGAAGAATCACAGCAGCATTAATTTTTTTCTTTTCTTTTTTTTTTTTTTTTTCAATAAATGGAGGTTCTTCATGAAAATGGCTAATCTTTACATTAACCTGTGCATGGTAAGTAGCCGGATATACCGAGGTCTTTCCCAAGCCACCCACCTATGACTTTCCACATTTGGCGGACTTGAGACACAGGGTTCAAATGGATTTAGTTTGTTGATTATTAGCAAAAATAGTGTTAGTTTTTGCATGCTTTGTCCTTACCATCTATTGCTGGTCTCCATAAAAAAATAATTTCCCAAACTGAGTGGAAAAATCTTTTCTTTCCTTCTTCCTTAGGTGGTAGAATATGTTAATAAACGTACCTTAAGTCCTGTATGTTTGTTAGATTATTGTGGGGAGTTTTGTATGGTACATCAAAACGTTAGTGTTCAGACTTAGAACTTTGTTGATATCATTTGGTGAGTAGGAATGTCAAAGCACAGATGGAAAATTTTGGGAAAACGGCTATATGTCAAAGAGTACTGGAATTATGTTTTAGAAAAGTTAGGTTTTAAAAGATATCAAGTGAGAAAAAAATTATGATAAAATTATGATTTTTTGGTCTTTATCTGATATTTTAGTAAGTTTAATCAGCTCGTCAGTTAAAGACATAAGCCAGATTTAATACTCTTTTATGTGAAGTACAAAGCACCTCGTGGTTCAAGAATAATACCCCTTTGTACTTCAAAATTAATAGTTACGTTTTTATGTTTTTTGTGTTTTCATTTTATTTACAATCATTATAACTTATAAGCTTGTAAAATTTAATTTGGTGGTAGCCAATTAGGGATGGCAATAAAGTAGAGTGGGTAGGATATTGTAAAATCGACCTCCACCTCACTCTGTTCTACCACCTTTACTTTACTGTAAATATTGAATTTTTAATAATATTATCTCTTTCATGGATGTTGAATACATTTATTATTGCCCCGTCTTACCCTATTCGATATTTATTACTTTTTTATATATATATTTTTTCAAATGATAAAGTTTACATTTTAAGAGAAAATATATTTTTGAAACATGTCTAAATATAAAATATAAAACAACAAAACGTAAAGCATGCATTATAAGAGATGTTATCATACAATTACTATATTATTCTTTTTTAAAAAATTAAGGGTGAAATAATAAATTCAATCCGCGAACTGAGTGCGGTGGACCAGATGAATACCATAACCACTGCATACTCGTTTTTCAAACAAAAAAACCCGCTACACCCCAACCCACCTTCACTTTTCAAAAAAACCCTTTCCACTTAGATCAGATTGGTTCGAAATCTATTAGACAATTTAAATTTCGCCATTCCTATAGCAAATTAACGTAAAATATTTTAATTGATTAATATAAAAGTTTGCATTGCGTGGCATCATGCTATAACAAACAATCCATGTGTCAATAGATTTTTCAAATTTTGGTTTTTATATATTTAATAAGATTTATATTAAATACAAGATGTTAATGTTGGATTTCAGGTGGCCACATGATAATAAATGAACCAAGATAATTAAATCAAATTATTAAGATGAAATTATAAAAGAAATCCTAATTCTAGTTTAACTACTCTAGTGATGAGAGTTTAACTCTATTTTAATAACTAATTAGAATACATATTCTTTGATGGTAGGATTTAACTCTAATTAGTCTAGTATGGGTCCCTAGTCTAGTCTATAAATTGCCTGTGCACCATCATAAGATGATTTTTTATTTTTTACCAAAAATAGAAAATAGACTAGAAGGCTCATACGGATTCTTTTGTGCATTGAAGTAAGGTCGTTCATCTTGATCAACAATGGCTGGATGTATGTTTAATTAAATTATTACATGTGGTATCTGAGCCAGGTTTTCTAGCCTTGTTAATCAGATAATCTAGTTAGATTTATAATCCGTATTTACGTACTAAAAAAATAAAATAAAATAAAATAAAAAAATAATTCATGCATGGAACATGAATTTGTTTGTATTTTATGTCGATTAAAATTTCATTATGAAATTCTTGATTAAATCTTGTAAAATCGAAATTGATATAGGGTTTAATAGATTAATTATCTATCTATGTTATTGAACCCTAGGATTAAAGTAAAAGAGATTAAAATGAGAAAATTTGTGATATATTAAAATCGGGTCTAACAAATGTTGTGAAAATAATAAAATTTTGATCTTTTTTTGTGTTTTTATTATGAATTGATGCATGGGTTATGTGAATTTGATGTTAAATCATGTTTTAATGATGTTAATTGCATCTAATAAATTCGAAAAACACAAAAAATTAATCTAATTTTCTTCACAGACCCAAACGGGTCAAGAAAACCCCAGTCGGGTCGCGTCCTGGCCAAATCCTACATGTGTAGGAGGTGCGTGTAGTGCACGCGCCACACATCCTATGTCGTTTCGACTTTTTTTTTTTTCAGACACAAATATTTTATGATTTTTTATTTTTTGGTGATTTTTTAGATTACATAAAATATTTATTATTTAATATTGGTAGTTAATTAGATAATAAATATATTTATGCATAAATGTTCTATGTTCTTATTTCATAAAAAAAATATTTTGGCATGTTAGAAATATTTTGACAATATATACTCTCCCTAAATACTGTCAAAAAATTAGTACTCTCAACCAAAAAGTTAAGTGCATATACGTATGATAAAGTGTTTTATTGAAATACAATATAGATGTACACATTGATATGCCATGAAATATATTTATGATGATATTATATATATATGATCAAAAGCATGTATGTCATGGAATGCATATAATGGAGAATTATGTTATGATAAGATACATTGTGATTCTGCTGCTGTAAACTCTTATTACATAAATTTGTAATGTCATTTTAAAGGGATCTAAATCACTAACTAAAAAATAGCCACAGCATCTTAAGTTATCTGCTTTGGGTAAAGCGGTAGTTATTTAAAATAAGGATTTTAACTTTAAATGACTACATATCGTAAATAACATTCATAAAGTTATACCATGAAATTAATTATTTGGCCCCACAGGGAAGTAATTAATTTGTAAAATGGTTAAAAGATAAAATAGTAAAACATCAAAGTAAAATTTTCTTAGGCCCACAGGTATGAATTATTTAATTTTGATGTTTTAAAGTTATTGTTTTATCATTTAAGTTTAGTAAATTCATATGCGTTATGCACCTCTACGCACAGGAAGGTATGGATTTACATTTGAATATAAGGTTACTTATTCAATTAAAGTATTAATCCTTGCAATTTTGTTTTGCATTTTACAGCTTTATCTATTGTTTTAATTAATGAGGCTGCTAGAATTCCAATGCTAAGTGGTGATGAAAATTTTTCTGATTAGAAGAAAAAAATTGAGCTATTTCTTGGGTGTAAAGACCTTGACTTAGCCCTTCGTATGGACAGACCTGTCTTTAACGAATCAAGTGGGGAAGCTGAAAATGATTTGTTTGTACAATGGGAGAAATCTAACCATTTAAGTATAATGTACATCAAATCCTATATAAATAAGCCCATTTGAGGATCAATTCCTGATTGTGACAATGTCAAGGATTATTTGAAAGCCATTGAGGATCAATTTGTTAAATCTGCTAAAGCTTTGGCTGCTGCCTTAATGAAAAAGCTTTCAAGAATGAAACATAATAATTCTAAAAGTGTGTGCGAGCACATTATGGAAATGAGAGATATAGCTGCTTAATTAAGAACCCTGGATGTTGAGTTTTCTGAGTCATTCCTTGTCACTTTTATATTAAACTTTCTTCCAAATTAGTATGGACCATTCAAAATATCATATAACACGCAAAAGGAAAAATGGTCCATTAATGAACTCTTAACCATGTGCGTTCAAGAGGAAGATAGCTTGAAAAATGAGAAACTAGACTTGATTTTCTTACTAACTCATGATAAGAAAGGTGATAAGAAAGGCAAAGGTGTTTTAAAGGTTAAAAAAGAAGGAAAGACACCAATAAAGAAAGGTGGTGTCAAATGCTTCTTTTGCAAAAAACCTGGACACATTAAGAAAGACTACCTAAAGTATAAGAAATGGCTCGAGAAGAAAGGTAATGTCACATCTTTTGTATGTTATCAATCTCTTTTTGTCGATGTTCCTCATAACACATGGTGGTTAGAGTTAGGCTAAATGAATCATATTTCTACTACCATGCATGGCTTCCTAAACCTAAGAAAATCGAAGAAAAATGAGAGGAGCATCTATTCCAGAAATCGATTGCCTTCACAAGTGGAAGGAGTAGGAATTCTCAAGATCATGTTAAAATCTAAATCTATTTTAGATCTTGAAGAAACATTTTATGTTCCATTGTTTTCTAGAAATTTAATTTCAATTTCTAAACTGGATTTATTAGGTTTTGAACTTAGATTTAAAAATTCTTTGGTGGAAATTTTAAAGAATAATGTTTCTATTGGATTTTGTCATTTAATTGATCATTTATACAAACTTGATTTGGATCCTGAGTATGAGAATAGTTTAATGACTATGCATGCAATTTCTGGAAATAAAAGATGTGCTATAAATGAAAACTCCTCTAAATTGTGGCATAAAGATTGTGTCATATCTCTGTACAGAGAATTAAGATGTTAATAAATGATGGGGCACTAGGTACTTTTGATTTTACAGACTTTGACACTTGTATTGGTTGCACAAAGGGAAAGCAAACCAATAAATCCACAAAAAGAGCTAAAAGAAGCATCGAAACTTTAGAGATTATACATACAGACATTTGGGGACCCTTTCCCATTGCATGTTTTACTAGGTAAAAGTACTTCATCTCATTTATTGATGACCATACAAGATTCATGTACCTTTATCTTTTGTTTGAAAAATCTGAAGCATTAGATCCTTTTAAAGTGTTTAAGGCATAAGTTGAGAAACAAAAGGGAAAGAATATAAAGATTATAAGGTCAGATAGAAGTGGAGAATATTATGGTAGATATACTGAAATGGGCAAATACCGGGTCCATTTGTGAAATTTCTACAACAAGAAGGCATTATAGCCCAATATACTATGCCTGGTACACCTCAACAAAATGGTGTTGTAGAAAGAAGGAATCAAACACTTTTGGATATAGTAAGAAGCATGATAAGCTATAATAATCTTCCCCTAAATTTATGGAATAAAGCCTTAAAAACTGCAGTTTATGTCTTAAATAGAGTTCTAACCAAATCAGTTAATAAAACTCCTTTTGAGCTATGAAATGGTTGGAAACCTAGCCTAAGGCATTTACGAACTTGGAGTTGTCTAGTTAAAGTTAGGGTCTATCACCCAAACATAAAGAAATTAGACCCAAGAACAGTTAGTAGTTATTTTATAGGCTATGCAGTTAACTCAAAAGGGTATAGATTTTATTGTCCCTTTCATACAACTTGAATTAGTAAAGCTAGAAATGTCAAATTTTTTTAGGATCATGAGTTCAGTGGGAGTGATCTTCCTTGTAAGGTTACCATTGATGAAGATATTAGATTGGATGAATCCCTTGTAGATGACTTGAATGTTTTCCAAAACACACCTATAGAAATAATTGGAGAACAATTAAATCAAGAACATCATTTGCAAGATGATAATAACCACACTGATAATACTGCTGAAAATGTACAAAATGTACAAGAAACAGTAGAATTAAGGAGATCCAATTGAGTAAAGAAACCGGCAATTCCTAGCGATTATGTTGTATACCTACAGGAGTTCGATTATGATGTTGGACTCAATGAAGATCCTATTTCATTTTTACAAGCCATGAAAGTGAAAATTCTACATTTTGGCATAAAGCTATGATAAATGAGATAAAATCGATGGCTAATAATCAAGTTTGGGAATTAGTTAAATTGCCAAAAGAAGCTATCACCATTGGGTGTAAGTGGGTTTATAAAACCAAAAAGGATGCCTCTAGTAATGTTGAGCGATTTAAAGCTAGACTTGTAGCCAAAGGTTTCACTTAAAGGAAAGGTATTGATTACCATGAAACCTTTTCTCCAGTTTCTAAGAAAGATCCACTAAGAATTATCATGGCACTTATAGCTCATTTTGATTTAGAGTTATATCAAATGGATGTGAAAACAGATTTCTTGAATGGAAATTTAGAGGAAGAGGTATACATGAATCAACCTGAAGGCTTCTTCGAAAATAGCCATTTGGTATGCAAACTAAAAAAATAAATATATGGACTAAAACAAGCCTCTCGTCAGTGGTATACGCAGTTTCATAACATTGTGACATCATTTGGTTTCATTAAAAATGTTGTTGATTCTTGTATATACCTTAAGGTTTGTGGGAGTAAATTCATGATCTTAGTTCTATATGCTGATGATATTCTCCTTGCAAGTAGTGATTTAGCTTTGTTACATGAACCGAAAAGTTTTCTTTCTCAAAACTTTGATATGAAAGATTTAGGTGAAGCCTCATATTATAGGCGTAGAGATTCATAGTGATAGGTCTGAAAAGACATTAAGTCTATCTCAAGAAGCCTATATCAAAAGAGTTTTGGAAAGATTCAGAATGCAAAGCTGTTCACATACAATGGCACCAATTTTAAAAAGGGATAAATTCAATTCAACATAATGTCCTCGAAATGAATTGGAAAAGGAGCAGATGAAGAACATTCCATATGCATCTGCTGTTGGTAGTCTCATGTATGCTCAGGTTTGTACAAGACCTGACATAAGTTTTGCAGTAAGTATGCTTGGCAGATATCAAAGTAATCCTGGCCATGATCATTGGAAGGCTGCCAAGAAGGTTATGCGTTATTTGCAAGGAACTAAGGGCTATAAACACATACAGACGATCTGAACATCTCAAGGTAATTGGATATTCGGATTCAGATTTTGGTGGAAATATGGATACAAAGAAATCCACTTCAGGATACATTATCATCTTAGCTAGTGGTGCTGTATCTTAGAGGACTGCTAAGTAAATGATTGTTGCTTCATCTACGATGGAAGCTGATTTTATTGCATGCTATGAAGCAACATCACAGGCATTATGGTTAAGGAATTTCATTTCTGGATTAAGAGTTGTTGATTC
>JBBYHK010003185.1:0-12352 GCA_038382065.1 Adansonia grandidieri | reverse complement strand
TTTAGAATTAATGTTCATTTGTCAATTTGGATAAACATGGAAGCATGTAGTAATCTCCTTCCTTTTCATGATTGGGTACCATAAACTCGTTTTGCCCATTGGGATAAATGAATTAACGTTTTGGTTTCATAAGAAAAACTTCTTTTCCCACAATTTTTTTAATCAAAGTTCGTTTGTCATTTGGATAAACATGGATTCACATAATAATTTCCTTTCTTTTTATGGTTGGAAACCATAAACTTATTCTGCTCATAAGGATAAATGAATTGATGTTTTGGTTTCGTAGAAAAAGATTTTCCTTCCACCATTTTTTAGAAGCAAATTTCTTTTGTCAATTTGGATAAATACGGTTTCACGTAATAATCTCCTTTCTTTTCATGATTGGGAACCATAAACTCATTCTCCTGATTGAGATAAATGACATTGATGCTTTGGTTTCGAAAGAAATGCTTATCTTCCCACCATTTTTTGGAATCAAAATTCATTTGTCAGCTTAGATAAACACGGATTCATGTAATAATCTCTTTTCTTTTCAAGATTGGGAATCATAAACTCATTTTGCTCATTGGGATAAATCAATTGATGTTTCGGTTTCATAAGAAAAGCTTTTCCTTCCACCATATTTTAGAGTCATAGTTCGTTTGTCAATTTGGATGAACAATGATTCACGTTATAATCTCCTTCCTCTTCATGATTGGGAATCATAAACTTGTTGTCCTCATTGGGATAAATTGCAATGATGCTTTGGTTTCGTAAGAAATGCTTCTCTTCCCACCATTTTTTATAATCAAAATTCGTTTCTCAATTTGGACAAAGATGGATTCATGTAATACTCTCCTTTCTTTTCATGACTGGGAATCATAAACTCATTCTCCTCATTGGTATAAATGGCATTGATGCTTTGATTTCAAAAGAAAAGCTTTTCTTCCAACCATTTTTTAGAGTCAAAGTTCGTCTCTCGGCCAAGACAGACACCGATTCACATAATAATCCCTTCCTTTTCATGATTGGGCACCATAGGCTCATTCTACCCATTGGGATAAATGACATTGATGCTTTGGTTTCATAAGAAAAGCTTATCTTTCCACCATTTTCTAGAATTAAAGTTCATCTATGAATTAGGGCAAACACGGATTCAGATACTAATCTCTATTCGTTTCATGATTGGGGACCATAAACTCATTCTCCCCATTGGGATAAATGACATTGATGCTTTAGTTTCCAAAGAAAAACTTCTCTTCCCACCAAATTTTGGAATCAAAGTTCATTTTTCAATTTGGATAAACATATATTCAGTTAATAATTTCCTTTCTTTTCATGATTGGGAACCATAAACTCATTTTGCTCATTGGGAAAAAAGAATTAATGTTTTGGTTTCGTAAGAAAAGCTTTTCCTTCCACCATTTTTTAGAATCAAAGTTCATTTGTCAATTTGGATAAACATGAATTCATGTAATAATCTTATTCCTTTTCATGATTGGGAACCATAAACTCATTCACCTCATTGAGATAAATGACGTTGATGCTTTGGTTTCATAAGAAAAGCTTATCTTCCCACCATTTTTAGAATCAAAGTTTGTTTGTCAATTTAGTTAAACATGGATTCACGTAACAATCTCCTTTCTTGTCATGATTGTGAATCGTAAACTCATTCTCCTCATTGGGATAAATGACGTTGGTGCTTTGGTTTCATAAAAAAAGCTTATCTTCCCCCCATCTTCAGAATCAAAGTTTATTTGTTAATTTAGATAAACACGGACTCACGCAATAATCTCCTTCTTTTTCATAATTGCAAATCATAAACTTATTCTCCTAATTGGGATAAATGACATTGATACATTGGTTTCATAAGAAAAGCTTTCCATCCCACCATTTTTTAGAACCAAAGCTCGTTTCTTAATTTGGTTAATCATGGATTCACGTAATAATCTCCATTGCTTTCATGATTGGGAATCATAAACTCATTTTCCTCATTGGGATAAATGACATCGATGCTTTGTTTTCGCAAGATAAGCTTTTCTTTCGACCATTTTTTAGAATCAAAGTTCATCTTTTGACTAAGACAAACATCGATTCACATAATAATCCCTTCCTTTTCATGATTGGGCACCATAAACTCATTCTCCACATTGGGATAAATGACATTGATGCTTTGGTTTCCTAAGAAAAATTTCTTTTCCCACCATTTTCTAGAATCAAAGTTCGTTTATCAATTTGGATAAGCACGGATTCATGTAGTAATTCCTTTCTTTTCATGGTTGGGAACTATAAACTTATTTTGCTCATTGGGATAAATGAATTGACGTATTGTTTTCAAAAAAGAAGCTTTTTCTTCCACCATTTTTTAGAGAAAAAGTTTGTTTGTCATTTTGGATAAACACGGATACACATAATAATCTTTTTCTTTTCATGATTGGGAACCATAAACTCATTCTCCTCACTAGGATAAATGACATTGAAGCATTGGTTTGGTAAGAAAAGCTTATCTTCCCACCATTTTTTAGAATCAAAGTTCATCTTTTGACTAGGACAAACACCGATTCACGTAATGATCCCCTCCTTTTCATGATTGGGTTCCATAAAGTCATTTTCCTCATTTGGATAAATGGCATTGATGCTTTGTTTCCTAAGAAAAACTTCTTTTCCCACCAATTTTTAGTATCAAAGTTCATTTATCAATTTGGATAACCATGGATTCACGTAATTATTTCCTTTCCTTTCATGATTAGAACCATAAACTCATTCAGCTCATTAGGATAAATGAATTGATGTTTTGGTTTAATAAGGAAAGCTTTTCCTTCCACCATGTTTTAGAATCAAAGTTAGTTTGTCAATTTGGATAAACATGAATTCACGTAATAATCTGCTTTCTTTTCATGATTGGGAACCATAAACTCATTCTCCTCATTGGGATAAATGACATTGGTGCTTTAGTATCGTAAGAAAAGCTTATCTTCCCACCATTTTTTAGAATCAAAGTTCATTTGTCAATTTAGTTAATCACAAATTCACATGATAATCTCCTTCCTTTTTCATGACTGTGTGTCATAAACTCATTCTCCTCATCGAGATAAATAAATTGATGCTTTGGTTTCATAAGAAAAGCTTCTTGTCCCACCATTTTTTAAAATCAAAGTTCATTTCTTAATTTGGTTAATCATGGATTCATGTAATAATCTCCACTCTTTTCATGATTGGGAATCATAAACTCATTTTCCTTATTAGGATAAATGACATCGATGCTTTGATTTGGTAAGAAAAGCTTTTCTTTGGACCATCTTTTAGAATCAAAGTTCATCATTCAACTAGGACAAACACCGATTCACATAATGATCCCCTCTTTTTCTTGATTGGATGCCATAAACTCATTCTCCTCATTGGGATAAATGACATTGATGCTTTGGTTTCCTAAGAAAAACTTCTTTTCCCACCAATTTTTAGTATCAAAGGTCATTTGTCAATTTGGATAAACATGGATTCACATAATTATTTCCTTTCTTTTCATGATTGGAAACCATAAACTCATTCTCCTCATTGGGATAAATGACGTTGATCTTTGGTATCGTAAGAAAAGCTTATCTTCCCACCATTTTTAGAATTAAATTTCGTTTTTCAAATTAGTTAATCACGGATTCACATAATAATCTCTTTTCTTTTCATCATTGTGAATCATGAACTCATTCTCCTTATTGGGATAAATGACATTGGTGCTTTGGTTTCGTAAGAAAAGCTTCTCTTCCCACCATTTTTTAGAATCAAAGTTCATTTTTCAATTTGGGTAAACATGGATTCACGTAATAATCTCTTTTCTTTTTATGATTGGGAACCATAAAGTCATTCTCCTCATTGGGATAAATGACATTGATGCTTTGGTTTTGTAAGAAAAGCTTATCTTCCCACCATTTTTTGGAATCAAAGTTCATTTTTTAATTTGGTTAATCATGGATTCACGTAATCATCTCCATTCTTTTCATGATTGAGAATCATAAACTCATTTTCCTCATTTGGATAATTGACATCAACGCTTTGATTTCATAAGAAAGCATTTCTTTTAACCATTTTTTTGAATCAAAGTTCATCTTTTGACTAGGACAAACACCGATTCACATTATAATCCCTTCCTTTCCATGATCGGGTACCATAAACTCATTATCCTCTTTATGATAAATGACATCGATGCTTTGGTTTCCTAAGAAAAATATCTCTTCTCACCAATTTCTAGACTCAAAGTTCGTTTGTCAATTTGGATAAAAATAGATTTACATAATAATTTCCTTTCTTTTCATGATTGGGAACCATAAACTCATTTTACTCCTTGGGATAAATGAATTGATGCTTTGGTTTCATAAAAAAGCTTTTCCTTCCACCATTATTTAGAATCAAAGTTCATTTGTCAATTTGGATAAGCATGGATTCACATAATAATCTCCTTTCTTTTCTTGATTGGGAACCATAAACATATTCTCCTCATTGGGATAAGTGACATTGATGTTTAAGTTTCTAAGAAAAGCTTATCTTCCCACCATTTTTTAGAATCAAAGTTCGTTTGTCAATTTAGTTAATCATGGATTCACGTAATAATCTCCTTTCTTTCCATGATTGTGAATCATAAACTCTTTCTCCCTTATTAGGATAAATGACATTGGAGCTTTGGTTTCATAAGAAAAGCTTCTCTTCCCACCAATTTTTAGAATCAAAGTTCGTTTGTCAATTTGAATAAAAATGGATTCACATAATAATCTCCCTTTTTTTTATGATTGGGAACCATAAACTCATTCTCCTCATTGGGATAAATGATATTGATGCTCTGGTTTCGTAGGAAAAGCTTATCTTCCCACCATATTTTAGAAACAAAGTATGTTTATTAATTTGGTTAATCATGGATTCACATAATAATCCCCTTTCTTTTCATGATTACGAATCATAAACTCATTCTCCTCATTCGAATAAATGACATTGGTGCTTTGGTTTCATAAGAAAAGCTTTTCTTTCCACCATTTTTTAGATTCAAAGTTCATTTGTCAATTTGGATAAATAAGGACTCAAATAATAATCCCCTTTCTTTTTATGATTGGGAACCACAGACTCATTCTCCTTACTGGGATAAATGACATTGATGCTTTGGTTTTGTAAGAAAAGCTTCTCTTCCCACTATTTTTTAGAATCAAAGTTCATTTATCAATTTTGATAAACACGAATTCACAGAATAATCTTTTTTCTTTTTATGTTTAGGAACCATAAACTCATTCTCCTCATTCGGATAAATGACATTGATGCTTTGGTTTCGTAATAAACGCTTATCTTCCCACCATTTTTTAGAATCAATGTTCGTTTGTCAATTTTTTTAATCACAGATTACGTAATGATCTCCTTCCTTTTCATGATTGTGAATCATAAACTTATTTTCCTCATTGGGTTAAATGACATTGGTGCTTTGGTTTCGTAAGAAAAGCTTCTCTTCCCACCATTTTTTTGAATCAAAGTTCATTTGTCAATTTCAATAAACACGGATTCACGTTATAATCTCCTTTCTTTTCATGATTGTGAATCATAAACTCATTCTCCTTATTTGGATAAATGACATTGATGCTTTGGTTTTGTAAGAAAAGCTTCTTTTCTCACGATTTTTTAGAATAAAGGTTCGTTTATTAATTTGGTTAATCACGGATTCACAGAATAATCTCCATTCTTTTCATGATTGGGAATCATAGACTCATTTTCCTCATTGGGATAAATGACGTTGACGCTTTGATTTCATAAGAAAAGCTTTGCTTTTGACCATTTTTTAGAATCAAAGTTTGCCTTTCGACTAGGATAAACACCAATTCACATAATAATCCCTTCCTTTTCATGATTGGGCACTATTAACGTGTTCTCCTTATTGGGATAAGTGACATTGATGCTTTGGCTTCATAGGAAAAGCTTCTTACCCCACCATTTTTTAGAATCAAAGTTTGTTTGTTAATTTGGTTAATCACGAATGCACGTAATAATCTCCACTCTTTTCCTGATTGGGAACCATAAACTCATTTTCCTTATTGGGATAAATGACATCAATGCTTTGATTTCGTAAGAAAAGCTACTCTTTTGACCATTTTTTGGAATCAAAGTTAATCTTTTGACTAGGACAAACACCGATTCACATAATAATCCCTTCCTTATCATGAGTGGGCACCATAAACTAATTTTCCTCATTAGAATAAATGACATTGATGCTTTGGTTTTGTAAGAAAAGCTTCTCTTCCCCCCATTTTTTGGAATCAAAGTTTGTTTGTCAATTTGGACAAATACAGATTCACGTAATCATCCCTTTTTTTTCCTGATTGGGAACCATAAACTCATTCTCCTCATTGGGATAAATGACATTGATTCTTTGGTTCCATATGAAAAGCTTTTTTTCTCGCCATTTTTTAGAATCAAAGTGCATTTGTCAATTTGGATAAACACAGATTCACCTAATAATCTTCTCTCTTTTCATGATTGGGAACCATAAACTCATTCTCCTTTTTGGGTTAAATGACATTAATCTTTTCATTTCGCAAGAAAAGCTTCTCTTTCTACCTTTTTTTAGAATCAAAGTTCATTTGTCAGTTTGGTTAATCACGGATTCACGTTATAATCTCCTTTCTTTTCATGATCGTGAATCATAAACTCATTGTCCTTATTGGGATAAAAGACATTGATACTTTAGTTTCATAAGAAAAGCTTCACCTCCCACCATTTTTTAGAACCAGGGTTCATTTGTCAATTTGGTTAATCATGGATTCACGTAATAATCTCTTTTCTTTTCATGATTGTGAATCATAAACTTGTTCTCCTTATTGGGATAAATTACATTGATGCTTTGGTCCCACAAGAAAAGCTTCTCTTCCCACCACTTTTTAGAATCAAAGTTCATTTGTCAATTTGGTTAATCATTGATTCACGTAAAAATCTCCTTTCTTCTGATGATTATGAATCATAAACTCATTTTTCTCATTGGGATAAATGGCATTGATGTTTTGGTTTCATAAGAAAAGCTTCTCTTCCCACCATTTTTTAGAATCAAAGTTTGTTTGTCAATTTGGTTAACCACGGATTCACGTAATAATCTCTTTTCTTCTCATTATTATGAATCATAACCTCATTCTCCTCATTGGGATAAATGACATTAATGATTTGGTTTCATAGGAAAAGCTTATCTTGCCACCATTTTTTAGAATCAAAATTCGTTTCTCAATTTGGTTAATCATGGATTCACGTAATAATCTCCTTTCTTTTCATGATTGTGAATCATAAACTCATTCTCCTCATTAGGATAAATGACATTGATGCTTTGGTTTCATAAGAAACGCTTCTCTTCCCACCATTTTTTAGAGTCAATGCTCGTTTGTCAATTTGGATAAACACAGATTCAAGTAATAATCTCCTTTCTTTTCATGATGGGAACCATAAACTCTTTCTCCTTTTTGGGTTAAATGACATTGATGCTTTTGTTTCGTAAGAAAAGCTTCTCTTCCCACCATTTTTTAGAATCAAAATTCCTTTGTCAGTTTGGTCAATCACGGATTCACGTTATAATTTCCTTTCTTTCCATGATTGTGAATCATAACCCCATTGTCCTCATTGGGATAAATGACATTGATGCTTTAGTTTCATAAGAAAAGCTTTTCTTCCCACCATTTTTTAGAACCATAGTTCATTTGTCAATTTGGTTAATCACGGATTCACATAATAATCTCTTTTCTTTTCATGATTGTGAATCATAAACTCGTTCTCCTTATTAGGATAAATTACATTGATGCTTTGGTTCTGCAAGAAAAGCTTCTCTTCCCACTACTTTTTAGTATCAAAGTTCATTTTTCAATTTGGTTAATCATTGATTCACGTAATAATTTCCTTTCTTCTCATGATTGTGAATCATAAACTCATTCTCCTCAGTGGGATAAATGATATTGATGCTTTGATTTTGTAGGAAAAGCTTATCTTCCCACCATTTTTTAGAATCAAAATTCGTTTGTCAATTTGGTTAATCATGGATTCATGTAATAATCTCCTTTCTTTTCACGATTGTGAATCATAAACTCATTCTCCTCATTAGGAAAAATGACATTTATGCTTTGGTTTCGTAAGAAACGCTTCTCTTCCTACTATTTTTTAGAATTAATGCTCCTTTGTCAATTTGGATAAATATAGATTCACGTAATAATCTCCTTTCTTTTCATGATTGGGAACCATAAACTCCTTCTCCTTTTTGGGTTAAATGACATTGATGCTTTCGTTTCGTAAGAAAAGCTTCTCTTCCTACCATTTTTTTAGAATCAAAGTTCGTTTGTCAATTTGGTTAATCACAGATTCACGTTATAATTTCCTTTCTTTTCATGATTGTAAATCATAAACCCATTGTCCTCATTGGGATAAACGACATTGATGCATTGGTTTTGTAAAAAAAGCTTTTCTCCCACCATTTTTTAGAACCAAAGTTCATTTGCCAATTTGGTTAATCACAGATTCACATAATAATCTCTTTTCTTTTCATGATTGTGAATCATAAACTCGTTCTTCTTATTGGGATAAATTACATTGATGGTTTGGTTTCGCAAGAAAAGCTTCTCTTCCCACCACATTTTAGAATCAAAGTTCATTTGTCAATTTGGTTAATCATTGATTCACGTAATAATCTCCTTTCTTCTCATGATTGTGAATCGTAAACTCATTCTCCTCATTGGGATAAATGACATTGATGCTTTGGTTTCATAAGAAAAGCTTCTCTTCCCACCATTTTTTAGAATCAAAGTTCGTTTGTCAATTTGGTTAATCATGGATTCATGTAATAATCTCCTTTCTTCTCATGATTGTCAAGCATAACCTCATTCTTGTCATTGGGATAAATGACATTAATGCTTTGGTTTTGTAAGAAAAGCTTCTCTTGCCACCATTTTTTAAAATCAAAGTTTGTTTGTCAATTTAGTTAATCATGCATTCACGTAATAATCTCTTTCCATTTTATGATTTTGAATCATAAACTCATGCTCCTCATTGGGATAAAAGACATCGATGCTTTGATTTCATATGTAAAGCCTCCCTTGCCACCATTTTTTAGAATCAAAGTTCATTTGTCAAATTGGATGAACACGGATTCATGTAATGATCTCTTTCAATTTCATGATTGTGAATCATAAACTCATTCTCCTCATTCGGATTAAAGACATTGATCCTTTGGTTCCTTATGTAAAGCGTCTCTTCCCACCATTTTTTAGAATCAAAGTTCGTTTGTCAATTTGGATAAACACGGATTCACATAAAAATCTCTTTTTTTTCATGATTGGGAACCATAAACTTATTCTCCTTATTGGGGTAAACGACATTGATGCTTTAGTTTCGTATGAAAAGCTTCTCTTCCCACCATTTTTTAGAATCAAAGTTTGTTTGTCAATTTGGATAAACATGGATTCACATTATAATCTCCTTTCTTTTCATGATTGGGAACCATAAATTCATTCTCCTCATTGGCATAAATGACATTAATGATTTGGTTTCATAAGAAAAGTTTATCTTCCTACCATTTTTTAGAATCAAAATTTGTTTGTCAATTTGGTTTATCACGGATTCACATAATAATCTCCTTTCTTTTCACGATTGCAAACATAAACTTATTCTTCTCATTGGGATAAATGGCATTGATGCTTTGATTTCGTAAGAAACGTTTATCTTCCCACCAATTTTTAGAATCAATGTTCATTTGTCAATTTGGATAAAAACAGATTCACATAATAATCTCCTTTCTTTTCATGATTGGGAACCATAAACTCATTCTCCTTTTTGGGTTAAATGACATTGATGCTTTGGTTTCGTAAGAAAAGCTTCTCTTCCCACCATTTTTTAGAATCAAAGTTCGTTTGTCAATTTGGTTAATCACGGATTCACGTAATAATCTCTTTTCCTTTCATGATTGTGAATCATAAACTCATTCTCCTTATTGCGATAAACGACATTGGTGCTTTAGTTTCGTAAGAAAATTTTCTCTTCCCACCATTTTTTAGACTCAAAGTTCATTTGTCAATTTGGATAAACACAGATTCACATAATAATTTCCTTTCTTTTAATGATTGGGAACCATAAACTCATTCTACTCCTTGGGATAAATGAATGGATGTTTTGGTTTCATAAAAAAAGCTCTTCCTTCCACCATTGTTTAGAATCAAAGTTCATTTGTCAATTTGGACAAGCACGGATTCACATAATAATCTCCTTTCTTTTCTTAATTGGGAACCATAAACATATTCTCCTTATTGGGATAAGTGACACTGATGTTTTGCTTTTGTAAGAAAAGCTTCTCTTCCCATCATACTTTAGAAACAAAGTTTGTTTGTCAATTTGGATAAACTTGGATTCACGTTATAATCTCCTTTCTTTTCATGATTTGGAACCATAAACTCATTCTCCTTATTGGTATAAATGGCATTAATGATTTGGTTTCGTAAGAAAAGCTTATCTTCCCACCAATTTTTAAAATCAAAATTTTCTTGTCAATTTGGTTAATCACGAATTCACGTAATAATCTCCTTTCTTTTCACGATTATGAATCATAAACCCATTCTTCTCATTGGGATAAATGGCATTGATGCTTTGGTTTCATAAGAAACGCTTATCTTCCCACCATTTCTTAGAATCAATATTCATTTGTCAATTTGGATAAACACGGATTCAAGTAATAATCTCCTTTCTTTTCATGATTGGGAACCATAAACTCATTCTCCTTTTTGGGTTAGATGACATTGATGCTTTTGTTTTGTAAGAAAAGCTTCTCTTCCCACCATTTTTTAGAATCAAAGTTCGTTTGTCAATTTTGTTGATCACGGGTTCACGTAATAATCTCCTTTCTTTTCATGATTGTGAATAATAAACTCATTCTCCTCATTAGGATAAACAACATTGGTGCTTTAGTTTCATAAGAAAAATTTCTCTTCCCAATATTTTTCAGACTCAAAGTTCGTTTGTCAATTTGGATAAACATAGATTCACGTAATAATTTTCCTTTCTTTTAATGATTGGGAACCATAAACTCATTCTACTTCTTGGGGTAACTAAATTGATGTTTTGGTTTCATAAAAAAAGCTTTTCCTTCCACCATTATTTAGAATCAAAGTTCAATTATCAATTTGGATAAGCACGGATTCACATAATAATCTCCTTTCTTTTCTTGATTGGGAACCATAAACATATTCTCCCCATTGGGATAAGAGACATTGATGCTTTAGCCTCGTAGGAAAAGCTTTTTATCCCACCATATTTTAGAATCAAAGTTCATTTGTTAATTTGGTTAATCATGAATTCACGTAATAATCTCAATTGTTTTTTTGATTGGGAATCATAAACTTATTTTCCTCATTAGGATAAATAAAATTGATGCTTTCATTTCATAAGAAAAGCTTCTCTTTTGATCATTTTTTAGAATCAAAGTTCATCTTTCGACTAGGACAAACACCGATTCATATAATAATCCCTTCCCTATCATGAGTGGGCACCATAAACTCATTTTCCTTATTAGGATAAATGACATTGATACTTTGGTTTTGTAGGAAAAGCTTCTCTTCCCACCATTTTTTAGAATCAAAGTTCGTTTGTCAATTTAGATAAATATGGATTCACGTAATAATCCCTTTTTTTTTTCTGAATAGGGAACCATAAACTCATTTTCCTCATTAGGATAAATGACATTGATTATTTGGCTTCATATGAAAAACTTCTCTTCCCGCCATTTTTTAGAATCAAAGTTCATTTGTCAATTAGGATAAACACAGATTCACATAATAATCTTCTTTCCTTTCGTGATTGGGAACCATAAACTCATTCTCCTTTTTGGGTTAAATGACATTGATGCTTTTGTTTCATAAGAAAAGCTTCTCTTCCCACCATTTTTTAGAATCAAAGTTCGTTTGTCAGATTGGTTAGTCATGGATTCACGTTATAATCTCCTTTCTTTTCATGATTATGAATCATAAACTTATTATCTTCATTGGGATAAATGACATTGATGCTTTGGTTTCGTAAGAAAAGCTTATCTTTCCACCATTTTTTAAAACCAAAGCTTATTTGTCAATTTGGTTAATCACGGATTCACGTAATAATCTTTCTACTTTTCATGATTATGAATCATAAACTCATTTTCCTTATTGGGATAAATTATATTGAGGCATTGGTTTCGTAAGAAAAGCTTCTTTTCCTACCACTTTTAAGAATCAAAGTTCATTTGTCAATTTGGTTAATCATTGATTCATATAATAATCTCATTTCTTATCCTGATTACGAATCATAAACTCATTGTCCTCATTGGGATAAATAACATTGATGCTTTGGTTTCATAAGAAAA
>JBBYHK010003165.1:0-59951 GCA_038382065.1 Adansonia grandidieri | reverse complement strand
GCCAATAGCGAGATAAATTCCCATAGTCCACCCATTTTCTTTATCATTGCATTGAATGATCCATATTATGTTATTTCGTTTATTATCTTACTAACATAATTTCTTTGTGATGATTATTTGCATTCATGTTTTCAAAATGTTTCCAAATGAAATTAAAGGTAATGTTCGGCACGGGTATCTCTTTAGTGCCCAAAGTGGAACATTCCAATTTCAAAGTAAAATCTAGAGGTCATTTTTATTAAAAATCTCTATATTCCCCATCTTTCCGGGGCGTATATGAGATTAAATTTTTTTATCAAAACCTAGATCATTTCTATAAGATTCATGCATTCGAAGAGGGTTATATTGAAACAGTGACAAGTTAAGATCAAAGAATCGAAATCGAGATAAGACATAACTAGTAAGGTATCGATTTTGGGCGTCGTGAAGAGGTTCGTACCTCATCACGCGTAACCAACTCCTGAACCCAAACGGCGAATCTTTGCATTACGTAGACCATGGGATCGATGTTTTGAGTTTCGTAACTCAAAATATAGGTTTCAATAGGCATCCAATCATGCCTAGCCCGAAATGATCAGTGGTGACTCCAAGCATTGACCATTTCATGATGGTCATTCGAGACCGATAAGATGAGTGATTCGTCTTATGGTCCCCCTCACTGTATCATAAGTGAAGAATCTGTACATTCTCGTTCTCATCACATCGCGAGAGAAAAGTCCCGATCAAGAAGACATTTTCCAAGTCAGGAAAATATTTTTAAGTCATAGCACCCATAGATCCATGAGGATCCACCTCAGGGTACATTGCGACACCTATTCCTAATATCTTTCTTGGACACAAAAATATCTTTGTAATCACATAGGACTTGGTTCTAACGAAATTACCAAAATGCCTTAGGGTATACCTTCGACGTGAAAGTATCCCCATACCCCTAATGGACACCAAAATGACCTTAAAAGACTAAATGAATCCTAAACATTCACCTTTGGCATAAAAACATTCGGTTGAAAAAAATTACAAAAATTCCTATGGGGTTATACCTTCAACATAAAAGTATCCTGCTTGCCCTAATGGACACTAAAATAACCTTAGAAAGCAGAATGAATCCTAAACATTCACCTGTGGCATAAAAGGATCCCAATAAGGAAAATTATGAAAATGCTCCTAGGATATACCTTCGGCGGGAAAGTATCCTAGTACTCCTAATGGGCACTAAAATTACCTTAGAAGGCTAAGAAAATCCTAAACATTCACCTTTGGCATAAAAACATCTCGGTGAAGAAAATTATGAAAATGCCCCTGGGTATAACTTTGACATGAAAGTATCTTGATACCCATAATGGACACTAAAATGACCTTAAAAGGCTAAATGAATCTTAAACATTCACCTTTGGTGTAAAAGCATCATAACAACGAAAATTATAAAAATGCCCTTAGGGTCTACCTTCATGAAAGTATCCCGATACCCCTAATGGACACTAACATGACCTTAAAAGGCTAAATGAATCCTAAACATTCACCTTCGGCATAAAAGCATCCAGTAAAAAAATTACAAAAATGCCCCTAAGATATACCTTCGACTTGAAAATATCCTAGTAACCCTAAAGGACATAAAAATGATTAGAGAAGGTTGAACCTATCCTAAATGCACATCCTTGGCATAAAAGCATCCCGATGACTACCTAGGACTTGATATAATGAAATTACCAAAATACCTTTAAGGTGTAGTAATACATATATGCTAAGAAGATTAAAGAGGGCACCTACTGAGAATCTAAGATATTTGAAGTAACTGATCTATTGAGTGGGGATTTATTTGTTTAGATATTTAAATTGGACATGTTTCTATTGGCTATTTCTTTACTAACTAGCTAGTAGTGTCCTTTTTCTTAGAAAAATTGTTAAGTCCTTTATGTATTTATATTTCTAATATTAGCAATAAAACGATGATAGATCATTCAAGTAAACTCGCTGGTTTATTCTCACCATAAGCAGAATACTTTCTTTTAACATCTTTAACTGTGATTAATCATTTGGTATCCAAGCCAAGTTACTGTGTCTAACAACAAGGAAAGAATTGAGAATTGAGAATAGATAACTTGGAGGATCTTCGTAGAGAAATTATAGTCTTGGTTTGGACCAACTGATTGTGAAGATTTTGATGAATCATTATAAAAAATAAAGCAGGTAGATTCCTTATATGAGTATTAGAATGAGCTTGAAAGATTGGGCAATAGAGTACAAGGGTGGACTTAAAAGGCATTGGTTGGCACATTCATGGAAGGCCTAAAAACAAAAATTACAGATGGAATCCGAATGTTCAAGCCAAAGACTTTGAAAAAGGCCATCAACTTGGCTAGAATGAGAGATGAACAGCTACAGTATCAAAAAAAAATTCCACGAATGCTATCTAAGCCCACTCTGGACTCATCTCCTACAAAATTAAAAACACCTAACAAGTGAAATGACTCTCTTGGGAAGAGATGAGAAAAAGGCAAGCTCAAGGCTTTTGCTTCAATTGCGATGCTAAGTTTGCTCCAGGCCATAAATGAAAAGACCGATAGTTATTGTTGCTGGAAGGAAGCTATAGAGATAGTGAAACTGATGAGGATGTTGCTTCCACTAATCAGCAAGAAAAACCTGAGATTTTACTCCATGCTCTTGTAAGCCAGTCAACTACAAGAGCCATGTGAGCCTCTGTAAAAGTTGGATCATAAGAGCTTAATATGCTTATTGATAGTGGGTCTACTCACAACTTTATCAATGAAAAAGTAGCCAAACTTCTACATTTATCGGTGGTACCATCTGAATCATTCAATGTTAAAGTAGCTAATGGTGGTCCTTTAAGATGCCGAGGGAGATTTGATAATGTCTAAATCCATTTACAAGATATACCATTTATCGTAACTTTTTATTCATTGCCATTGATTAGATTGGACATGGTTGAGGGGTCCAGTGGCTTGAACAATTGGGAACAGTGATGTGTGATTGGAAGTGAATGACAATGGAATTTTATTGGAAGAACCAATGTCAACAATTGGCAGGAATTAATAGTCTGCCAGTTCAGCCAACAATATTGGCTGCTGCCTTGAAAGATATCAAGCAAGGGAGTTCTTTATTTGAAGTATGTGTACAACCAACTCTAGATGAAATAGCTCAAGAAATCCATCTAAACACAAAGAAATTGTTGTAGGAATTAAGGTTATATATCAGAAGCCCAAGCAGTTACCACCAAAACGAGAGATGGATCACCATATCAATCTTAATAAACGAGTTGAGCCAGTAAATGTGTGTCCGTACAGGTGTGCTTATTTTCAAAACGTCGAAATAGAAAAGCAAGTGCATGATATGTTATAAAAAGGGTTGAACAGAACTAGCACAAGTCTATTTTCTTCACCTATTTTATTTATCAAATAGAAAGATAGTACTTGGCATTTTTGCATTGATTAAAGAGCCTTAAATGCTGTGACCATTAAAGATCGATTTCCTATTCCAACTATTGAAGATATGCTTGACGAGTTAGATGGTGCTTGTTACTTTACTAAACTTGACCTGTGATCCGATTACCATCAGGTACAAGTCAGTCCTTTAGGCATTCATATGATAACTTTTGGTATACATAATGGACATTATGAATATCTTGTTATGCCTTTTGGCTTGTGTAATGCTCCATCCACCTTCCAATCCATTATGAACTCTATCTTTCATCCATATCTTTGAAAGTTTATGATAGTTTTCTTTGATGACATTCTTATTTATAGTCCCAGTTGGACCATGCATGTTGAACATGTGAGAAAGGCTTTTGAAATATTAAAGCATCATAACTTTTTCATCAAGCTTAGCAAGTGTGCTTTTTGGCAGTAAGAGATTAAGTATTTGGGTCATGTAGTATCTTCTTAAGGGGTTAAGGTGGACTAAAAGAAAATTAAGGCTATGGTTGCTTGGCCTAGGCCTACTAATGTCAGTAAATTACATGGGTTTTATGTCTTACATGTTATTACATAAAGTTCATCTATAACTATGGAACCATAGTGTGACCACTCACCAATCTCTTAAAAAAAGGGCAGTTCCAATGTCAATTAAAGCAGAAGAAACATTCATGGCCTTGAAGCAAGCCATGACAACTGCACTAACACTTTGTTTGCCTAATTTCAATGAACCATTCACCATTGAATCTGATGCTTTTGGAGAAGGGATTGGTGCTGTCTTAACCCAGCAAGGCAGGTTGATAGCATTTATGAGTCATGCCTTAGGAATAACAAAGCAATCTTGGTCCTCTTATGCCAAATAAATGCTTGCTATCATTCAAGCAATTAGAACATGGCATCCTTATCTGATGGGCAAAAAATTCTTTATTTAAATTGATCATTACAGTCTCAAGCATTTATTGAAGCAGCGTATTGGCACACTTGAGCAATAGAAGTAGGTGTCAAAACTTTTAGGCTATGATTATGAGATTTTGTATCGGCCTGGAAAAGAAAATTCAGCTATAGATGCTTTATCAAGAATGATGGGAAGCCTCAGCCTTCACACTCTCTTTGTTCCTCAAATCAAGTTATAAGAAGCAAGCAAGAAGGAAGCAACAACTTATCCCTATATGGTTCGTATTGGCAAACTTAGAACTTTAAATCTTGGTGCTCCATATAGTTGGTGCAATGGGTTGATTTGCTATAAAAGTAAAATTGTCATTCCTCCATATACTAGTATTGTCACTCAACTATTACAAGAATTTCATCACTTACCTTATGAAGGCCATTCAGGGGCATTGAAACTTATAAAAGGTTAGCACAACAATTTTACTAGCCATCAATGCATAAAGTAATTCAGCAGTATGTTGCCTCATGCCTTGTTTGCCAGAAGAACAAAAATGACACTCTATCTTCAACTAGTCTTCTACAGCCATTACCCATTCCTAATCAAGTGTAGGATGACATAACAATAGACTTCATTGAAGGGTTGCATTTTTCTAATGGTAAGAGCACAATTCTTGTAGTTGTTGATCGTTTAAGCAATCAGCTCATTTTATAGCCTTCTCACATCTATACACTGCAAGAATGATATCTGAAAAATTTATGGATGGCATTATCAAGCTCCACGGGCTCCCAAAATCCATCATCAGTGATCGTGCTTCCATTTTAATTAGTTTATTTTGGTAAAAAATTTTCAAAATATCAGGCACCAAGTTGCAGTGAGCTTTTTCTACCACCCTCAAATTGACGGCAATCAAATGTCGTCAATAGATGTTTGGAGCAATATTTACAATGTCACAGTGCCTCGAAAATAGAGTTCTTTTCTGCCTTGGGTAGAGTTCTAGTATAATATTACCAATCATGATTCGATTGGCATGACACCATTCCAAGCTTTGTATAGGAGGTTACCACCTAGTATTCCTAATTATCAGGTGGGATCCTCCTCTATTAACGAAGTTGATCAAGCATTAATATCTCATGATGCAATCTTACAATAACTCAAAACTCATTTAAATGCTGTAATCAATCGAATGAAGCAAGTGGCTGATCATAAGTGATGAGAGGTTGATTTGAAGTTGGAGATTTTGTATTTTTAAAATTGCTGCTGTATCAACAATAAACTATATACGAAAGACCCTTTCAGAAGTTGGATAGTTGGTTTTATGGGCCTACTGTATCGAAGCTAGAGTTGGTAAGGTAGCTTACAAATTAGACTTACCAAAAGGAACCCGTATTCACACTGTCTTTCATGTCTCTATGCTCAAGCAACAAGTCAGACAACATTCTATAACCATTTCAGACTTGCGACCAATTACTAATGATGGTGATGTTGTCATTAAACCTACAGCAATTTTAGATACTCGTTGGGTTAAGAGGGCATTAAATTTTGTTGAGGAAAGTCTAGTCCACTGGAAGAATTTGTCAGTAGATGATGCTACCTGGGAAAATGCTTAAGAATTACGAGCAAGATTTCTTAATCTAAACCTTGAGGACAAGTTTCCTTCAAAGGAGGGAGGCAATGATATGTATATGCTAAGAAGATCAGGGATGGTGCCTATCAAGAATCCAAGATATTTGAAGTAACTAATCTGTTGAGTGGGGATTTGTTTGTTTAAATATTTGAATTAGTCATGTTTCTGTTGGCTATTTCATTGCCAACTAGCCAGCAGTGTCTTTTTTCTTAGGAAAAGTTGTTAAGTCCTCTATTTATTTATATTTCTAATATTGGCAACAAAGGGATGACCAGATCATTCAAGTTAACTCACTAGTTTATTCTCACCATAAGCAGAATACTTTCTTTTAATAGCTTTGACTGGGATCAATCATGTACCTTTGACGTGAAAGTATCTTGGCAACCCTAAAGGACTAAAAAATGATCATAAAAAGATGAACCTCTCCTTAATGAACATCTTTGGCATAAAATCATCGTAATGACTACCTAAGACTTAGCTCAGAAAAAATTACCAAAATGCTTCTAGGTGTACCTTCAACGTGAAAGTATCCTGACAACACTAAAGGACTAAAAAATGATCGTAGAAAGGTAAACCTATCCTAAATGTTTAGCATAAAAGCATCCCAATGACTACCTAGGACTTGGCTCGAGGGAAATTACCAAAATGCCTCTGGGTGTACCTCTTACGTGAAAGTATCCCAATAACCTTAAAGGACTCGAAAAGACAAGTAATGATGATTTTACTCTAAATGAATAATTTAGATTACAAAAATGTTTTAAAGTACAAAACTACTAATAAATCCCTAAATTTCTCAAAATTAAATATTAATCCTAAATTGTTAAAAATGCTAAAAATATATATTTTTTTGCCCCAAAATACCTTAAATGAGAAGTTTAAATTTTAAAATAACCTAAAATGCAAAAATGTCATTTAAGTCCCTAAATTTTTCAAAAATTGTATTTTGTACTCTAACGGAGAGCCTAAAAGAATACGAAAGGTTTTAATATTTTTAACACCCCACTGGAGGACAAATGGAATGCTAAAAATATTTAAAATACTCTAAGTGAGTGATTTCATGTTAGAGATGACTATTTTAACCTAAAAATTCTAGATTTCCCTAATGGTCTCTAAACTGTCCAAGAATTGCAAGGTGAGCCCTAAATGATTTCTAATGCATAATACACATCAAAGTACATCCAAAATACATGAGAAATTCACCAAAGGACTCTAGTACGATTCGGCCAAGCACCCATGGCCCAAAAAAATTATGATATTTATAGCTAAGTCCCTAAATTTTTCTAAATTGTTAAAGGCCCTTAAAATGCTTAAAAATTACAAATTTCTATTTTCTAGCCATTACCTAATTCACTTAATCATGTAGATACCTCTAAATAAATTTAGAATGTTTTTTAAAAAATTATAAAATGGTCCTTAAGGATTTGACTAAACAAGAAATACCCCTAAATAGCCTAAAAAATGAAAATTTACATTTTGACCCCTATAAGTTTCAACCAAGCTCGAAAACACCCATAAATGAATTTGAAAAAAAATGGAAAATTGTGAAACAACCCCTACTAATGTTGCCATGAACCAAAACAGCCCCTAAGTGGCCTAAAACAATAAAGAAAAAAACCATTTAAACCTCTAAAATTTCAACTATTTAACAAAACAACCCCTAAAAATTCACTTTTCATAAGGCTAGACCTAAATGCATTTTAAGATCATCTTAGAATACTACCAACTCAACACACAACAAAAATTCTCAAAATATTAATATTTAAGAGAAATCACAAACTAGATGTAAAAGTAAAAAAAAACAAATGCTAAATATAACCATGTATGATTCATGAAGTCCATCAACATTAAAATTTATTTTAACTCATATGAACATGATTTAAAATATTAAAACTTTGAAAATATTATTTTAATGAAATTTAAACAATAATAAAAAAGAATGGTCATGGTTCCGAGCTTAGCTTTTAAAGCATGAAATTGTGCCATAGCTTAAGCTTAATCACCTTAATAAGTAAGGATCATGGAACTACCATCAAGAATTCAAAAAGATAAAAATGAAATGAATAAAAATAGAAGATGAAATAAATAACATGAATTTTCAAGAAGAAACTATCTTGAAAGCTTTTGAAATAAGTTAAATTCTTTTTTCTTTTTTTGCTTCCAAAAACCAAGATGACCCATGAAAAATCATCCTCCCCTATTTATAGGGAAGATGATTTGGCCAAAGAGGTTCATTCTTTTTCCATGCTTTTTTTTTTTTTTGAATTTTGTTTACTTATTATTTGGTCAACTTGTTAGGTTCAAAATCATTATTGGTGTGTTATAAGCCCATACCCTTCTCATCTTTTCTTACAAGCTACCATCCTATTATCATGATTATGCTAGTTTAGGTGGCATGATGATCATTTGGTAGTTTTGGCCAACTTGATGGAATTGGTTAGGAAGAAACCAAATTAGTTAGAAACGAACTTAATTCTAACCAAATTAAATTTCATGTAACTAAATTATCAAATTATAAAATTAATTATGTAAAAACAAATTTAAACTATAAATTTACAAGTAGAAATAATCTTGGAAGCAAATAAACAAATGCAATCAAGGTGTATGAAAAGCCTAATTAGAAATTCCATGAAAAAAATGACAATACATTAAAATTCATATACTCAATAAAATTTCATATAATAAATCCAATTAAGAATTTAATCATATAAAAATTCTAATCAAAATTCCAAAAAAAAAATTGAATCAAAAAAATTGATATAAAATAAAAAGAATAAGGTTAGTGGACTTTTTGAAAAATTAGAGATTAAAATAGGCTTAGTAGGCTTCTAGAGAATGAAATGGGCTTGGTAGAAAATCAAGAAAATGGGCTTTCGTAAGGTTTTGGGTTTGTTGAGAAATTATTGGGCTTAATAGGCCTATTTGCAAATTTTGAAAGTTTTGGACCCATGAAAGAGATTGTACCCAAATAAAATTAACAAAATTAATAAACTTTTTTATAAAAAATTCAAGTATTGAATTATACATGAAAAATTCTTGAGAAGTATTCTGTGCAAGAAAGAAAATAAATGAGACAACTAAAATCGAAAACTTGTAAAGTTTTATGATAAAACCCTTATGGAAAAAAATTTTTATTTGAAAAAAAATAAAAACTTATAAAATAAATTGAATTTTTAAAACTGATTCAATATAAATTTCATGAAAATATTTAATGAATTTTAAAAATCTTAAACCCGAAAAATTCCTCAAAAAAATTTATGGACTAAAAAATTCTGTATCTTGAAAACAGAGAAATTCAAAAACTCATAAAATAAATTGAATCTTTCAAAACTGATTTAACATAAATTAAATAATAATATTTTATGAATTTTAAAAATTATAAATAGAGAAAAATCCTCTCAAAAAAAATTTACGGAATAGATAACTTCATATTTTGGGAACGAAAAAAATCTAAAAAAAATACAAAGTTCATAAAATAAAATAATTTTTTTGAAACTGATTTAACATGGATTAAATAATAATAATATTTGAAGAATTTTAGAAATCATAAATTCAGAAAAATCCCTTGAAAAAATTTTCAAAGTGGAAAACTCTGTATTTGGAAAACGAAAAAAATCTTTAAATTTATAACAAATAAATAAAGTTTTAAGAACTGTTTTAATGGTCGTTAAATGTGAATATTTAAAGAATTTTGAAATTCAAAACTTGAGAAATTTCCATAAAACATTTTATATATCCGAGAAGATTCGTATTTTAGAATTGAGAAAATTTCTAGAAAATACATTGAAACTTATATAAAATGAGCTAAATAAAATATATTATTCAAAATATTAATTTATGAAATAGTAAAGATGGAAATCCAAAATTCAAATTAATTTTTTAAAAAAATTTCACGACTACTCATGGCACTGTGAAAAAATTCAAAATTAATTACTAAAATGGGCAACTTGACACCTTATGGTATAAAATGCCAATATAAATTTTTCTTGAATAATTTTGATTTTTTTAGAGTGCATATCAGCATAAATACCACACAAGTATCAATATAATTATACGACGATCAATTTTCAAGTTTAATGAAAAATTCTCTAAATATTCTTAAAAATGAAAAATTTGACTGCGATATTGTTCACAAAAACAAATTCTCAAAATTTTGACAAGAAAAGTGAAAAATAATTTTTCTCTTAAATATTCGTCCTATATATCCAAAATTAGATATCGAAGTGTGATTTTTTCTTTTATCACTGAACTTGCAGCTATTTAACTATGAATAAAAAAGTTTTGAGAATGCCTGATTCATTTGAAAAAGATCATTCCCAATGAGGGTTGCTATTAAGTCCTCAATCTCGAATATTCAGAATTATTAAAAAAAAGGATACTCAGACAAAATTAGGTATCTACAACTACCTCTCTTTGACCGTTGCTAAGAATCAAGAACAGGGCAAAGGCCAAACAGACATGATTTTGTTCGAGTCGTTAAGATGTGTAAAAAATAATCAAAACTAATAATGAACATAAAAGCTAATCAACCCAAAAGAATAACCTTGAATTAAAACAATGACTTATATCAAGTTAAAAAGGGTTAACGGGACGAAATCGATAAGTCAACAAGGATAAGAGGTTGATTGGGGCAAAATCAACAAGTCAACAGGGATAAAAGAGTTGACTAGAATAAAGTCAACAAGTTAACAGGGATAAAAAGTTGATCGAGACAAAGCCGACAAGTCAACAGGGATAAAAAAGGTTGATTGGGACAAAGTTGATAACTCAATAGAGATAAAAAGGGTTGACCGGGACAAAGCTGATAAGTCAACAGGGATAAAAGGTTGACAAAGATAGAGCTAACAAGTCAACAGAGATAAAAGAGGTTCATTAGGGCAAATTCGACAAGTCAATAGGGATAAAACATTGACGAGACAAAGCTAACAAGTCAACAGGGATAAAAAGCTAATGAGATAAAGCTAACAAGTTAACAAGGATAAAAAAGGGTTAACTGGGACAAAGCCAATAAGTCAACAGGGATAAAAGGTTGGTCAAGACAATGCAACAAGTTAATAGGGAGAAAAGGGTTGACTGGGACAAAGTCGACAAGTCAACAAGGATAAAATGTTGATAAGATAAAGCTGACATGTCAACAAGGATAAAAAAGGGTTGACTGGGACAAAGTCAATAAGTCAACAGGGATAAAAGGTTAATTAGGACAAAGTTGACAAGTCAATACAGAGAAAAGAGTTGATTAAGATAAAGCTGACAAGTCAACAGGGATAAAAGGTTGACGAGATAAAGCTGACATGTCAACAAGGATAAAAAGGGGTTGACTATGACAAAGTCGATAAGTCAACAGGGATAAAAGGTTGATCAAGACAAAGCCGACTAGTCAATAAGGAGAAAAAGGTTGATTGGGACAAAGCTAACAAGTCAACATGGATAAAATGTTGATGAGACAAAGTTGACAAGTCAACAAGGATAAAAAGGGGTTGATTGGGACAAAGTCAATAAGTCAACAGGGATAAAAAATTGATTAGGACAAAGTCCACAAGTCAATAGAGAGAAAAGATTAATAAGGATAAAGCTAACAGGACAATAGGGAGAAAAGGGTTGATTGGGACAAAGCCAACAAGTCAATAGGAAGAAAAAAAGGTTGACTGGGACAAAGCCGACAAGTCAACAGGGATAACAAGTTAATCAGGACAAAGCTAACAAGTCAATAGGGATAAAAAGGATTGACTGGGACAAAGCCAACAAGTCAATAGGGATAAAAGGTTAACGAGACAAAGCTGACAAGTTAACAAGGATAAAAAGTGGTTGACTGGATAAAGCCGAGAAGTCAATAGGGATAAAAAGTTGATCGGGACAAAGCGACAAGTCAATAGAGAGAAAAAATTGTCCGAGATAAAATCGACAGTCAACAAGGAAAAAAGGTTGATCAAGACAAAGTTGATAAGTTAATAAGGAAAAAGGGTTAACCGAGGCAAAGCTGGCACGTCAACAAGGAGAAAAGGGTTGACTGGGATAAAGCCAACAAATCAATAGGGATAAAAGGGCTGACTGGGATAAGGCTGATAAGTAATAGAGGGAAAAAGTTAACTAAGACAAAATCGACAAGTTAACAGGGAAAAAAAAGTTGATCGAGATAAAGTCGACAAGTCAATAGGGAGAAAAGGTTAACCGAGATGAAATTGATATGTTAATAGGGATAAAAGTGTTGACTAGGACAAAGTTGACAAGTCAACAAGGATAAAAAGGGTTGACTAGAGCAAAGCCGACAGGTCAATAGGGATAAAAAGTTGACGAGATAAACCTGACAAGTTAGCAAGGATAAACGGGTTGACTAGGATAAAGTCGACAAGTCAATAAGGAGAAAATGGTTGATTGGGACAAAGACAATAAGTTAACATGGATAAAAGGGTTGACGAGGACAAAGCCAACAAGTCAATAGAGCAAAACCAGGACAAATTCGATAAGTTAACAGGGATAAAAGGTTGATCGAGACAAAGCCAACAAGTTAATAGGGAGAAAATAATTAATTGACACAAAGTTGACAAGTCAATAGGGATAAAAGGTTGATAAGATAAAGCTGACAAGTCAACAAGGATAAGAAAGGGTTGATTGGGACAAAGCCGATAAGTCAACAAGGATAAAAGGTTGATCAGGACAAAGTCGACAATTCAATAGGGAAAAAAGGTTGACTGGGACAAAGGTAACAAGACAATGAGAAGAGAAAGGTTGATTGTGACAAAGCTAACAAGGGATAAAATATTAACTGGGACAGAGCTAACAAGTTAACAGCGATTAAAGAGGTTGACTGGGATAAAGCCGATAAGTCAATAGGGATAAGATGTTGACAAAACAAAGCTGACAAGTCAACAAAGATAAAAAGGGGCTGATTAGGACAAAGCCAATAAGTCAATAGGGATAAAATTTAACAAGGGACAAAATATTAACTGGGATAAGCTGACAAGTCAACAGGGATTAAAGAGGTTGATTGGGATAAGGCCGATAAGTCATAGGGATAAAAGCTTGACGAAACAAAGCTGACAAGTTAACAAAGAAAAAAAAGGGTTAATTAGGACAAAGTCGATAAGTTAATAGGGATAAAATTTTGATCGGGAGAAAGCGACAAGTCAATAGGGAGATAAAATTAATCGAGATAAAGTTGACAAGTCAACATGGAGAAAAAATTGATCGAGACAAAGTCGATAAGTCAATAAGGTTAAAAGGGTTGATTGAGACAAAGCTAACAAGTCAACAGAGAAAAAATGGTTGACTAGGACAAAGCTAACAAGTCAACAGGGATAAAAGGGTTGACTGGGATAAAGCCGACAAGTCATAGAGAGAAAAGGTTGACCAGGACAAATCCATAAGTCAACAGAGAGAAAAAGTTGATTGAGACAAAGTTGATGAGTCAACAAGGAGAAAAGGTTAATTGAGACAAAGTCAATAAGTCAACAGGGATAAAAGGGTTGACCGGGATAAAGTTGACAAGTCAACAATGATATTAGGGGTTGACTGGGGCAAAGCCGATAATTCAACAGAGATAAAAGGTTGACAAGACAAAGCTGACAAGTCAACAAGGATAAATGAGGTTGACTGGGACAAAGCTGACAAGTCAACAAGGAGAAAACGGTTGATTGGGACAAAGCCAACAAGTTGATAAAGATAAAAGGGTTGACTTGGACAAAGCCAACAAGTTAATAGAGAGAAAAGGTTGACTAGGACAAAGCCAAAAAGTTAATGGGAGAAAAAATTGATCGAGACAAAGTTGACAAGTCAACAGGGAAGAAGGGTTGACTGGGACAAAGCCAACAAGTCAACAGGGATAAAAGGGTTGACTGAGACAAAGCCAACAAGTCAACAGGGATAAAAGGGTTGACTAGGACAAAGCCAACAAGTCAATAGGATTAAAAAGGGTTGACTGGGACAAAGCCAATAAATCAATAGGGATAAAAAGGTTGACCGAGACAAAGTCGATAGTTAATAGGGATAAAAAGGTTAACTAGGACAAAGCTGATAAGTCAACATAGGTAATAGGTTAGTGTAACATTTGAGACTTGATCAATTATCAGGATGAAGCACTTAACTGACTTAAATCCCACTCCACATACTTGCCATTGGATTGCATGAAGGGGTGATAAAAACTATTTTCAATGCTTTGAATATCGTTATCAAAGTATTGAAAACATACTTTTGGATGCTTCGAATATCACCATCAAAGCTTTGAAAACATTTTCCTTGACAAAAACTTTTGAATGCTTCGAATATCACCATCAAAGTTTTTTCAAAGCCTTCTTTACCTATCTTACCATAAGATCATGTAAGAAGGTGATAGATTTCTTCAGAGAATCATTCAATCTTTCCTAAAAAGTCATCAAATATTAAATATTAAATTAGTGTTCATTGATTCAGTGATATAACTTATACAATTAGATAAATATTTACTCAAGGCATATTTGCTTACTTTTACGAAATCATGAAAAGCATCATATTTCATCAAAATTCTAAAATTTATGGAATGGGGTCACCTTCTCATTCTGACCTTGGGAAAAAATGGATCAATATCTACGAAAATTCCAAAGCAATTTCAACAATGGATTTTCCAATATCCAAGCATAATGGATATGTTATCTTTGTCATAATGTTAAAACTATCTTGTGATGGATGATCACCATTTAGGACTTCTTTGAATGAGACAAAGAAATGAATTTAGAGGCATAAATGGGTAACACTACTAAAATTTTCCTTGAAGAAATTGATATGATAAAGTCAAGGTTTACCACGACCAAATTTAGATAGATGTTCATTTAAGGAATTCCTTAAAAGACAAACAATCAAGTTATAACATCCTTTTAATCTTCAAATACAATAACCTGATAGATGTTTAACTAATGCTAGTAAACACCAAGACTCAAAGGATTGATCTGAAAGGCTTTTGGTAAGCATGAATTCTTAAGGTTAGGTATAAGGTTCTAAAATGTTATTTGGAAAGGAATCAATGTCAGGGCATTTGACTTAACCTTTTATTGTTGTCATGAAAATTTCAAAGGTTTAAGGTCATTTTTGAATTAGGATGATGGGTTCTCTCTGATTAGTAACTCTTTTTGTTGATTTAGGAGCAATTCTTAGGCTTTTAAGCTTGCCCCATCATGTTATTAAAAACTTAAAAATATTCAAAAAGATGAAATTTTAAAGAGCTTCCTAGAAATAGCCTGACAATCCAGATAGCTACGTCTGATCAAAATGGACTTTGTTAGGTATGTAATGTAGGCCATGGTTCAGGGTTTAGAAAGAAAAAGATAAATAGGCTTAAATAAAGTGTTTAAGGGTAATTGCATCAAGGATCAGTTCTTTTTAGAAAGAGTTGATTTCAGCATGTTTTTCAAGATGAACAAATCTTTTTTCTTCAGCAACTTTTGTTTTCTTCATTTCTCTTTATTCTTTCTTTAAAGCTTTCATCCTTCTATTCTGAAAGAACTTAAAATTTTCTTTGTTCTTCACTTGGAATATTTGAACTTGAAGTTTAAACTTTTTTTTTTAAATTTACTTCATGACATCTGATTTGTTCTTCTCCTAACTTTATAATGGAATTTGCCCCTTCTAATCTTGAAGCTTTGCTTCACTTACCCCTTAGTGTGAAGGGTGATCCTTAATTAGGGTTTAGAGAAAGAAAATAAACAATTAGGCTCAAAGGGGACTGCAAAGGGAATAATTTTCTATATTTAAGAAAAGATAGAGAAATAAGGTCATTTTTCATTTCAAACATAACCATTTGAACTGGTCAAGCATTTCGCTAGAAAAAAGGTTATTTTTTTGAAAATCATTTTAAATACTTCAATAGCATGAAGTTGCACTCAATAAAGGGTTAAGATATGCCTTTCAATATGATCGACTTCATAGCCACCAATGATCGGTTTAGGCTCTAAGAAAGAAAATTAAATAGGCTTGGAAAAGATCTTGAATCGCATATCTTATGTATCAAAAATTGGTTTGAAAAGGTTTTGTTCCAATGAAAAAGGAGATTTTGGCTTATGTTCACTCTCATTCTCCCTAAATTAAGGATTTGGAATAGTGTCATGAAAATTATGGCAAAAGATTATCAAAATAAGGGAAATCTCAAAATTACTATCATTATTTTAACACATGTCAAACTAGTGATATCTGAATCTTTTAAACGCATAACCTATTTTTTTGGCCTTGAAGGAATCCATAGAAAAGAACATTTGGGTGTGGAAAGTCCATAGTGATTAAAGATCTATAACTGAATGTTTGGGAGAATTATATGTAGAAGTGAAAGACCTTTCTAAGAGAGCTCAAACTGATGGTGATCACCTAGCAAAGAAAAATTTTCCAAAATGTTCTCATTATCATAAATATTAGAAATCATTATGAACAAAATTCATGGTTAGTGAAGTATGCATACTATTTACAAATAAAAATTCATTTCATAAGAAATGTACAAAATTTTGAAGTAAAGATAGAAATTGCCCCTCATTGGCATACTACCAAAAGGTTGATGACCTTTAGACCAATCATCATTGATAAACATCCTCCAACATGAAGATTTCGCTAGACTGACATCCTTGAGGGCCAAGTTGTAAATCAGCTAGTAGAACATCAAAAGGTATGTCAAACTCTAAGTTCTCAAGCTTAAAAATTCCACAAGATGCGTGGTTATATCCTGTCATCTCAATCATGCCATTATATGAGACTTGATTCTTTACTAGATTTTTTAGCATAAATAATGAATCCAAAAGCTCATTGCATGTCAAAGAATCATCCAAGTAATCCAAGTTGGAATTTACAGTAGCCTGTGATCTCCTACCGACCATGCTGATACTCTGAATTATCTTCACATTAAATAACATGCATAGGTTGATGGAATCCTTAGACAAAAAGTGTTACAACCTGATGCTCGAATTATACCACCTAGGGTAGAGGGTTTTCTAAGTTTTGTTGGAATGGTAGAGCTCATGTGATTCTGTTAAAGTTGCTGAATAATAAAAAGCTGGGTTGAAAACACCGTCTGAATGGATTTCCTTATTTTCTCGACTTCTTAGGGTCTTGTCGGCTATGACAGAATTACTTTCTCATCCCACATATGCTACATGTCATCCCTTAGCTAGCATGAATGTGTCTTATGCGATCGGCTTCCATATACTGAACACCATAAAATGGTTGCCTTTCAGTTACACTTCCTCGGATCCCCGGCAAAAGTGTTGGTAATACCTTTTAATTGTTAGTAAACTAAGTTCCTTTGAGTGGTTCCATCGAACTTAAAATTTATGCTTGTATTTTTCTTCTTATTGTATGGTATCTTCCATTTAGTGATTCGTTATAAAATACAAAAAACTTAAATCAGTTTGCATGAATATGTATGCGTCTTGATAGAATTAATCTTTATTGACACCCTAGTATGATTGTCAATGAATGGAAAAGATTGCATTAAAAATTGAGTAAATGAATGAGCGAATGCATGAATGAGTGAATAAATAATGGAGTAAAGAGGGTAGCATTTAATGAAATAGATTAGATGTCACCAAATTAACTAAGAACCAGATATAAAGATTATTGTAGAGGTAGGAATCCAAAAAATTCAAGTGTTATTTCATAAACCATAATTCTCTAACTTATCCATTTACTGTGGGCTTACATAGCTACATTTACAAGATTCAAAAGCAAAGTAACAAAAAGAATTAATCTTGCAAGCATTACATTTTCCTAACTATGTTAGTGTTTCTAAGGGATTTTTGCAAACCTACTAATTCATTTTTTTCAATCATTTTTAACCCTTACATTTACAAAATTCGGCAAGTAACACAAAAAATTATCTTTGAAGTCATTTCATTGCCTTTGCATTCTAATACTTCCAATATATCTTTTTTTTTCTTTTTTATCCCATATAAACCCTCAACCATTTTTATAAGTTTGTTGAGCAATTTTTTGTTCCCTGAACTTCATGATTGAACTCTTATTAGATGAACTCTGACATGTGGACCTTTGCCTCTAAATCATCACCCGTGTCTTGATTCTTAAAATACAATAAATGAAATGGATTAGTGCATTACAAAAATTATGAATGCATGAACATATAAGAATGTTAACTTTGTAGATGCATGAGTGAATTTACAAGTTCCATGGACTATGGATATCATGCCAAAGATTAAGAAAAATCATTCATAACATAACAAATTAATTTGAGAAATAAAATGTATCATAATAACACAACATACATGTATCAATATCAAGAAAATCAAATTATAAGAGTAGAGGCTTAGAAATGTTCCCCCCTGTGTACCTAATTTGGTATCCTCTAGAACAGGGTATGGCTCTAACTAGGTAAGTCCCTTATGTTTCATTACATGAGGTTTGGGTTAGACATCTAAATAGGTTTTTGAATTGTTCACTGAGTCTGAAAAGAACTAACGAGTTACCCAAATCTTTACCCATCATAGGTTTATGTCAAAAAGGGTTCAATTCAAGTGGGAGTATCTTCCATGCCCATAACGAGGCTAACACCTCAGACAGGCATAGGAATTTACACCTGATAGGCTTTTCACTGGCCCAGACATAGGCTAACACCTTGGAAGGCAGTGCTATTCACCCCCTCCTAAAATATTGGGTACCTTTGCCCCTTCCATTATAAGGAAGAGAATCTAAAGCATTTGCATGTACATAGTGTGTGTAGGGAAACAACTTACCTTTTATAACTTGACACTTTCAAAAATAATAGAAACCCCTATCATAAATTCCCTTAGAAATAATGCTATAAAGGGAATAAGAGTGTTAGTGAAAAATATGAACAGTATATATCGAAATATCCATATAAATCAAAAAAATTTGAAAATAATGAGAATTATAGTTAAATACCGGTTGAAACCAAATTAATTAAAAATTTGTTAACATGAGATTAATTTTAGGCTTGACTCTCTAACTGTTCCCCAGTGGAGTTGCCAAGCTATCGCAACATGGCCTAGATACGAATCCTAACTAAGCTCAACTTAAATGGCCTTTGCTCCTTTATTTGTTAAATTTATCATTATTTTATATTCTCTTATTTCTATAGGCCATATCATTATCAACATTTTCTTATCTTTTGGACCAGGTTGCCGAGATGAATCGCTAACTTAACTTAACCTTAAATAGTCATTATGAAATGACTATCTATTTGGAGTCACCACTAATCTATTTGGGCTAGGTGAGATTGGTCACCTATCGGAGTTTATATTTTGAGGGTTATGAAACCCTAGAATACAAACTCCAAGGCCCACAATCATACTAGAGATCATATAAAAGGGTCCAGGAGTCAGTTACAATCACAAGTAAGGATCGATCCTCTCATGATGCCCGAAAATTGGTACCTTATTAATTACATGTTACCTTGAATCTTAATTTTTATTTGGTTTCAACATATGGCATTTAATTATATATTCTCGAAATAATAATTTTTAAAACAAATTCATTATTTCGTGTTAGAAAGATCGGGTTTTCAAAATTTTGGAAGTCAAAATCTCTTACACACTCTATCGGAAGACCAGTGGAACATGAATGCTTTTTATCATTCTCTTTTGTATCCCAACAAAAAACTAGAGGAACACAAAAGGTTTTGAAATCTAAAATATCTTTTGCACCCCGGTGGAGGGCCAGGGGAATGCAAAAGGTTTTATTATTGTTTTTTTAAAATTTATAAAATCCTGATTTCTATTTTGAAAAGGATATCTCGATGTTAGAATAATCTATAGAACCTCTCTCATATTTTGGGTATGATTTTAATTTGGAGACATGGCCTTAATTTTCTAAAAAAGAAAATTTTATATTTTATTAAAAATATTTATGAAACTTTCTAAAACTCAATGACGAACCTATTCCTAATGTGTTCCTTAGACACAAAAATATCATTGTAATCACATAGGACTTGATTCTAACAAAATTATGAAAATGCCTCTAGGGTATATCTTCGACGTGAAAGTATCTTGATACCCCTAATAGGCACCAAAATAACCTTAAAAGGCTAAATGAATCCTAAACATTCACCTTTGGCGAAAAAAATTCGGTTGGAGAAAATTACAAAAATGCCCCTAGGGTTATACCTTCGACATTAAAGTATCTCGATACCCCTAATGGACATGAAATTACCTTAGAAGGCTAAACAAATCCTAAACATTCACCTTTAGCATAAAAGCATCTTGGTGAGAAAAATTACAAAAAAGCCCCTAGATATACCTTCGACATGAAAGTATCCCGATATCTCTAATGGACACCAAAATGACCTTAAAAAGCTAAATAAATCTTAAACATTTATCTTTGTAAAAAAAAAATTCGATTGGAGAAAATTACAAAAATGCCTTTGGGGTTATACCTTCAACATAAAAGTACCCCGGTACCCTTAATAGAGACTAAAATTACCTTAGAAGGCGGAATGAATCCTAAACATTCACCTTTGGCATAAAAGCATCCCGATGAGTAAAATTATGAAAATGCCCCTGGGATATACTTTCGACATGAAGGTATCTCGATACCCCTAATGGACACTAAAATTGCCTTAAAAGGCTAAACGAATCCTAAACATTCACTTTTGGCTAAGAAAATTACGAAAATATCCCTGGGTATACCTTCAACATGAAAGTATTTTGATACCTGTAATGGACACTAAAATAAGTTTAAAAGGCTAAACGAATCCTAAACATTCACCTTTGGCATAAAAGCATCATGGTAAGGAAAATTACAAAACTGCCTTAGGGTATAACTTCGACATAAAAGTATCTCGGTACTTGTAATGGACACTAAAATGACCTTAAAAGACTAAACGAATCCTAAACATTCACTTTTGGCATAAAAGCATCCCGATAACAAAAATTATGAAAATGCCTTTGGGTATACCTTCATAAAAGTATCTCGGTACCCCTAATGGACTCTAAAATGACCTTGAAGGCTAAATGAATGCTAAACATTCACCTTTGGCATAAAAGGATCCTGATAAAAAAAATTATGAAAATACCCCTACGGTATACCTTCGACATGAAAGTATCCCGGTAACCCTAAAGGTCATGAAAATGATTAAAAGAGGTTAAACCTATCCTAAATGCACATCTTTGGCATAAAAGCATCCCGATGACTACCTAGGACTTGGATATAATGAAATTACCAAAATGCCCTCAAGGTAAACCTTCGATGTGAAAGTATCCCAGCAACCCTAAAGGTCTAAAAAATAATCATAGAAATATGAACCTATCCTAAATGTACATCTTTGGCATTAAATCAGCCCAATGAATGCCTAAGACTTAGCTCAAACAAAATTACCTAAATGCCCATGGGGTGCACCTTCAACGTGAAAGTATCCCGATAACCCTAAAAGACTCAAAAATAATCATAGAAAGGTGAACTTATCCTAAATGTACATCTTTGGCATAAAAGCATCCCAATGACTACCTAGGACTTGGCTCGTGGGAAATTACCAAATGCCTTTGGGTGTACCTTTTACGTAAAAGTATCCTAACAACCTTAAAGGACTTCAAAAGACAAGTAATGATGATTTTTTAAAGGACTTCAAAAGACAAGTAATGATGATTCTAAATGAGTAATTTAGATTATAAAAATGTTTTAAAATACAAAATTGCTAATGAATACCTAAATTTTTCAAAATTAAATATTAATCCTAAATTGTTAAAAATGCTAAAAATATATTTTTTTTGCCCCAAAATACCCTAAATAAGAAGTTTAAATTTTAAAATAACCTAACATGCAAAAATGTCATTTAAGTCCTTAAATTTTTCAAAAATTGTATTTTGTACTTTAACAGGGAGCCTAAAAGAATGCGAAAGGTTTTAATATTTTTAGCACCCCACCAGGGGACCAATGGAATGCTAAAAATATTTAAAATACTCTAAATGAGTGATTTCATGTTAGAGATGACTATTTTGACCTAAAAATGCTAAATTTCCCTAATGGTCCCTAAACTTTCCAAAAATTGCAAGTTGATCCCTAAATGATTTAAAATGCATAATACATATCAAAATACATCCAAAATACATGAGAAATTCACCAAAAGACTCTAAGATGATTCGGCCAAGCACCCATGGCCAAAAAAAGAATTATGATATTTGTAGCTAAGTCCCTAAATTTTTCTAAATTGTTAAATGCCCCCAAAATGCGTAAAAATTACAAATTTCTATTTTCGAGCCATTAACTAATTGACTTAATCATGTAGATACCTCTAAATAAATTTAGAATTTTTTAAAGAAAATTATAAAATGGTCCTTAAGGGTTTGACCAAACAAGAAATACCCTTAAATAGCCTAAAAATTTACATTTTTGACCCCTATAAGTTTCAACCAAGCTAGGAAACACCCGTAAATGAGATTTAAAAAAATGGAAAATTGTGAAAAAGCACCTACCAATGTTGCCATGAGCTAAAACAACCTCTTAGTGGCCTAAAACAATAAAGAAAAAAACATTTAACAAGTGCATATTAAGATCATCCTAGAATACTACCAAGCTCAACACACAACAAAAATTCTCAAAATATTAATATTTAAGAGAAATCATAAACTAGATGTAAAAAAAAAAAATTAAAAAAAAGCTAAATATAACCATGTATGATTCATGAAGTCCATCAACATTAAAATTTATTTTAACTCATATCAACATGATTTAAAACATTTAAAATTTGAAAATATGATTTTAATGAAATTCAAACAACCATTAAAAAAAAAAGAATGGTCATGGTTCCAAGCTTAGCTTTTAAAGCATGAAATATGCCATAGCTTAAGCTTATCACCTTAATAAGTAAGGATCATGGAACTAACATCAAGAATTCAAGAAGATGAAAATGAAATGAATAAGAATAGAAGATGAAATAAATAACATGAATTTTCAAGAAGAAACTATCTTGAAAGCTTTGGAAATAAGTTAGATTCTATTTTCTTTTGTTTTTTTACTTTCTTTTTTTTTTTTTTTGCTTCTAAAAACCAAGAGAACCCATGAAAAATCATCCTCCCGTATTTATGGGGAAGATGATTTGGCCAATGAGGTTCATTCTTTTTCCATGTTTTTTTCTTTCTTTTTTTGAATTTTATTTACTTATTATTTGGTTAACTTGTTAGGTTCAAAATCATTATTGGTGTATCATAAGCCCATACACTTATCATCTTTTCTTACAAGCTACCATCCTATTGTCATGATTATGCTAGTTTAGGTGGCATGATGATCATTTGGTAGTTTTGGCCAACTTGATGGAATTGGTTAGGAATAAACCACATTAATTAGAAAAGAACTTAATTGTAGCCAAATTAAATTTCATGTAACTAAATTATCAAATTATAAAATTAATTATGTAAAAACAAATTTAAACTATAAATTTACAAATAGAAATAATCTTGGAAGCAAAGAAACAAATGCAATCAAGGTGCATGAAAAGCCTAGTTGGAATTCGTTAGGAATAAACCACATTAATTAGAAAAGAACTTAATTGTAGCCAAATTAAATTTCATGTAACTAAATTATCAAATTATAAAATTAATTATGTAAAAACAAATTTAAACTATAAATTTACAAATAGAAATAATCTTGGAAGCAAAGAAACAAATGCAATCAAGGTGCATGAAAAGCCTAGTTGGAAATTTCACGAAAAAAATGCTAACACATTAAAATTCATGTACTAAATAAAATTCCATATAATAAGTCCAATTAAGAATTTAATCACATAAAAATTCTAATCAAACTTCCAAAAAAAAATTGAATCAAAATAATTGAAATAAAATTAAAAAGAATAGTGTTAGTGGACTTTGTTGAAAAATTAGAGATTAAAATAGGCTTAGTAGGCTTTTAGAGAATGAAATGGGCTTGGTAGAAAATCAAGAAAATGGGTTTCGTAAGGTTATTGGGCTTGTTGAGAAATTATTGGACTAAATGGACCTATTTGCAAATTTTGAAAGTTTTGGGCCTATTAAAGATATTGTACCCAAATAAAACTAATAAAATTTTTTTATAAAAATTTCAAGCATTGAATTATACATGAAAAATTCTTGAGAAGTATTATGTGCAAGAAAGAAAAAAAATGAGACAACTAAAATCCAAAACTCGTAAAATTTATGAGAAAACTTTTGTGGAAGAAATTTGCTATTTGAAAAAATATATAAAACTCATAAAATAAGTTAAATTTTTAAAAAGTGATTCAATATAAATTTAATGAAAATATTTAATGAATTTTAAAAGTATTAAACCCAAAAAATTCCTCCCAAAAAAATTTGCAGAGTAGAAAATTATGTATCTTGAAAACTGAGAAATTCAAAAACTCATAAAATAAATTAAAATTTTCAAAACTGATTTAATATGAATTAAACTATAATATTTTAGGAATTTTAAAAATTATAAACAGAGAAAAATTCTTTCAAAAAATATTTACGGAATAGATAACTCTGTATTTTAAAAATAAAAAAAATCTAGAAAAAATGTAAAATTTATAAAATAAAATACTTTTTTGAAACTGATTTAACACAAATTAAACAATAGTATTTGAAGAATTTTAAAAATTATAAATTTAAAAAAATCTCTTGAAAAAATTTTCAAAGTAGAAAACTCTATATTTGAAAAATAGGGAAAATCTTAAAATTTATAACAAATAAATGAAATTCTAAAAACTGATTTAATGGTGGTTAGATGTGAATATTTGAAGAATTTTGAAAATAAGAACTTGAGAAAATTCCATTAAAAATTTTACAGATCCTGAAAGATTCGTATTCTAGAATCAGGAAAATTTCTAAAAAATACATTGAAACTTACATAAAATGAGCTAAATAAAATCTATTATTCAATATATTAATTTACAAAATAGTAAAGATGGAAATCCAAAATTAAAAATAATTTTTCAAAAAAAATTTACGAGTATAATACTCACAGTACTGTGAAAAATTCAAAATTAATTACTAAAATGGGTAACTTGACATCTTATGGTATAAAATGCCAATATGAATTTTTCTTAAATAATTTTGATTTTTTGAAGTGCATATCAACATAAATATTATGCAGGTATCGATATAATTATACGACAGTCAACTTCCAAGTTTAATGAAAATTCTTTAAATATTCTTAAAAATGAGAAATTTGACCGCGATGTCGTTCGCAGAAACAAATTCTTAAAATTTTGACAAGAAAAGGTAAAAAAATGAATTTTCTCTTAAATATTCATCTTATATATCCAAAATTAGAGATCGAAGTGTGTTCTTTTTTTTTTTATCGCTGAACTTGCGACTATTTAACTATGAATAAAAAGGTTATGAGAATGTCTGATTCATTTGAAAAAGATCATTCCCAATGAGGGTTGTCATTAAGTCCTCAATCTCAAATATTCAAAATTATTAAAAAAAAAGACTCGGATAAAATTAGGTGTCTACATTTAAGGTTACCAGAATACTTTCATCTCGAAGGTAAACCCCAAAGGCATATTAGTCATTTCCTTATAACTGAGTCTGATATAGTCATCGGGATGATTTCATGCCAAAGGTGTGTATTTAGGGTAGCTTCACCCTTCTATGATATTTTTTTCATGTCCTTTAGGGTACCAAGATACTTTCATATCAAAGGTATATCAAAGGGTATTTTGGTAATTTTTTTGAAATTGAGTCTGATGTAGTCATCAAGATGCTTTTATGCCAGAGGTTTGTATTTAGAATAGGTTCACCCTTCTATGATCATTTTTAGTCCTTCAAGGTCATCAGGATACTTTCATGTTAAAGTTGTACACCAAATGCATTTTCGTAATTTTATATTAGAACCAAGTCCTATGTGATTACTGGGTTACTTTAATGTTAGAGGTACACATTAGGAATAGGTTCATCATTTTAGACTGTTTTTGTTTCTTAGGATTCTATATAAATATTTTTAATAAAATTGATTTTTTTTTGGTTAAGGCATTGTTTCAAAGTTAGAATAATATGTGAAATTTCTCCTAAAATATGACAATGATTCCAGGAATTATTTTAATAACAAGATATCCTTTTCAAAGTGAAAATCAAGATTTTTTACAAATTTCAAAAAAGTAAAACCTTTCTCATTCCTCTAGCCCTTTAACAGGGTGCGAAATATATTTTGATTTTTAAAACATTTTGTGTTCCTTTGGTTTTTCGGTGGTGTACAAAAGAGAATGATAAAAAACTTTCATGTTCCATTGGTACTTCAATATGGTGTGTAAGAGATTCTGATTTTCAAAAATTTTAAAAACCTGATTTCCCAACATGGAATAATAAATTGGTTTCATAAAAAAATATTATTTTAGGAATTACAATTAAATGCCATTTTTGAAATCGAATAAAAATCAAATTTAAATTAACATGTGATTAATAAGGTACCAATTTTTAAGCATCATGAAAGGGTCAATTCTTACTTGTGATTGTAATCGACTCTTAGAACTTTTTATATGATCTCCGATATGATCGTGGATCTCAGAGTTGGTGTTCTAGTGTTTTGTAACCCTCAAAATATAAACTCCGATAAGTGACCAATCTCACCTATGCCCAAATAAATCGGTTATGACTCTAAATAAATAGTCATTTTGTAATAATTATTTAGGGTTAAATTGAGTGACTGATTCATCTCAACCACCCAGTCCCTTAGAAAAAGAAAATATTAATAATGATATGGCTTATAGAAATAAGAGAGTATAAAATAGTGATATGTCAATGAATATTGGAACGAGGGCCTTTTTAAGTCGAGCTTGGTCAAGATTTGTATTCAGGCCATGTGCGATAGTTTGGCAACTCCACTGGGGATCCAAGTTAAAGAGTCAGGCCTAAAATTAATCACTTGTCAAGTAAATTTTGATTAATTTTGTCTCAACTGGTATTTAATTATAATTCCCAGTATTTTTAAAACATAATTTTTTATATGGAAATTCTTATATATATTATTCATATTTTCACTAATCCCTTTGTTTCATTTGTTGCTTATTTTGTGGGGCATCTAGGATAAAGGGTTTTTGTTTCTAGAATAGTTGAGTCATAATAGGGTTTTTCATTCCCCACACACACCGTGTGCATATGCATTATACTCCTTTAGCATATGGGGGGCATATGCTACCCAATATGTTAAGAAGGGGTGAAGTAGCTTTGCCTTCTGAGTGTTAGCTTTTGTCTAGGCTAGTGAAAAACCTATTGGGTGTAAATTCCTATGCTTGCCCATGGTGTTAGTCTCGTTATAGGCACAGAAGATACTCTTACTCGAACTAAACCCTTTTCGACATAAACCAGTGATGGGTAAGGACTAGGGTACCTTATTGGTCTTTTTTGAGCACGAGGAATTCGAGAACCTATTTAGGCATCTAACCTAAATTTCATGTAGTGGACTGTAAAGGCCTCACCTAGTTATAGCCGTGCCTAGTTCTAGAAGTTACTAAACTAGGTAACTAAGGGGGAATGCTTCTAACCTTTTACTTTTTAATTTAATTTCTTCATAAGCAACAAATGAACATTGTATTGCTATGACAAATTTTATTTCTCACCTTGATTTACAATATAGTGATGAATTTTCTCGAGTAATATCCATATCTCATGAAGATTTATAAATTCATTTACATATATAAAATCCACATATTCATTGGTTTATATACCCATGCATTCATAATTTTCATCATATGCTAAATTCATTTCATTTATTTGAAAGATCAATACATGGGTGATAATTTAGTGCCTGAATTTTTGCTTTTCAATTTTTAACAAGATCATTCATATCCATAAAAGATTTGTAAATTCATTAGAATATTCATTGACTTTTATGCTCATGCTTTCATTCATAATTTTCATAACATGCTAAATTCATTTCATTTATTGCATTTCAAGGATCAAGACATGGGTGATAATTGAGGGGTGACAATCAACACGCTAGAATCCATTCCAAAGGAATTCGAACATGAGGTTCATGGAATGAAAATACCGTTTTCAAAACTGTTTGAAATAACTACTGGCATTCTTGAAAAGGAATATGCAAAAATGGCATCATCGTCTGTAGGTTAACTGGGCATGACCTTGACAACTTAGTTAGAAGCACGGGTTAGCATGTTCGAAAAAACCATTGGGGAAGTCAAACAAGATGTATAAGAAATAAAGGTGCAGCTTTTAAAGTTGATAGAAAAAATGGGGGACCATAATCAAAGCAAAATGGATTGCTTTCTAGAGTCACTGTCACCATTACCCTTAATCTAACCTTATGCACTTGACAATTCAAAGGTTGAATCAAGCATATCACTAGGGGAGAAAATTAAGCCCTTGCTAATATTTTAGTGATCCCCAATAATTCATAGGCTCTGATACGAGCAAGAAAATCAAGGTAAATCACAAAAAAATTTGATTTGATTCAATGCCACTAGCTGATAGGGATGTGTACCCTCATTTGCTCTAAATTAAATTGGTCGCACTTGCTCATGTTCAATCCCATAAAACCTTGTATAAAAAAAGGTATAATCCTCAAGGCTACTATAAGTACCATGCTGGAGTCAGGGAACACTCTATTAAAGACTGTATTCAATTTAAAAACAAGGCAAAAACCTTGTGAAGACTAGAGCGTTAAAGATCCAAATAGAAAGTAGATAGCAAGAAACTCACTGCCAAAATATTTCTACACCACTTACCGTAAAGGGGTGGGAAAATAATCAAGACTAATATCAATTTGACTTGATTCCTATCCTTTATGTTGAATTGTTATCGTAATTTATTAGAAACCATTTTTTGGTACTTTTATAGATGAATTGGCTGAAGCCACCATACTAGACTAATTACAATGCTGATAAGAAGTGTGATTATCACTCTGGCAATTAAGGTCACTTAATAGAAAACTGCCTCAAGTTGAAATTCAAAGTTAAAGAATTCATCCAATTGGGGAATGTTGAGTTTTAAAGGAAATAAGGTTAAGTTACTATAGATACTCGATGATTAAACCTTTTAGTTAAAAGCAGTAAAGTACTAAAGGGCAGTGAAGTGATTGTGAAGATAATCTTTTGGCTTTGTAAATATGGGGTTCAAACAGAACAATTAGGGTTTGTAAGGGTTCCCTATAAGCATTAGCATTGTTAGGAAAATGAAATGTTTGCAAAATCAAATCTTTTTGTTAGCTTTTGAGTCCTATAAATATGGTTTTGTATGCCAATAAATAAATTAAAAAGTTTTGGTTGATGAAACAATAGTGTTGAATTGTTTCTAAAAATCCTCGAATTCTTGCCCTTATAATAATTTCCATGTCTGATACTCAGTCAATTCCTTGGCACCTAATTTGTTCCATCAAATGCTGCTCATTTATCCATTCATTCTTTCATTCATTATTAATTCATATATTAGTTTTTCACTTATTAATGACCATACCATAGCATTCATTTATTCACTAATTCATATATCAATTTTATTAATGTCTACGTAGTAATTATGATAAAGATTAATAGTGACAAGACACAAACATATTCATGCAAAATGATTTAATTTTTTTTTTTCATTTTAAGGTGAAATAACACGAATTAGTAAATGGAAGATATCATATAATGAGAAGAAATATAAGCACAAATTGCAAGTTTGATGGAGCTAGTCAAGATAAAGGAGCTAGTTTGCCAACAGCTAGAAAGTATTATTGATATTCTTGTCGGGAAATCTGTGTGTGTACAAGCTGAAGGACTATCGAGCAATGTCTACGATGCACTGCTGATATATACCTATAACGTACACTAAGAAGTGCCTACTGTTGATCTACCATAAGCCATGAATATTAATCTGATATCCTCGCACATAGGGTAGATACGAAGATCATCACTACACAAGAGTAGTTGTTGGTTTCTAACTTGGTTAAAAAAGGAAAGGCACAAGTAAAAAGGCAAAGAGGTAGCTGAAGCAAAAATTAAAAAAAGAAAGCTACAGCTTATAGAAAGAAAGCTCAAAGCCATGGAAGAGGCTAAACACTATAGCTGGGTTGATATGGATGATCTCAATCCAATGTCAGATCTGGTTACTCTGCCAAAGTTTAAAATTCTAAACTTTGAAAAACATGGGGGTTCATCTGCCCCAAGTACATTTGACAACATATTACCATAAAATGATCGGGTATATTGGAGATGAGAAATTACTTGTCCACATATTACTCAAAAGCTGAATGAAGTAGCTCTAAAATGGTACTTCTATTTAAAGAGAGACTAGATGTGTACATGAAGGGATTCGACTCGAGTATTTTTAAGACAATATGAGCACATGTTGGAAATGGCCCAAAATCAAGGAACTTTCCAAAATATGACAAATAATCCTAATAAGAACTGCAGAAAATATGCTTATAGATGAGAAGATATAGCTTTGAGCGTCCAACCACCTCTCTTTAATAGGAAAATGCATGTCTATTTCATAGATACCCTGCCACCTTCGTACTATGACAAATCGATCGAAAATTTTTTTCCTTAAGTTTGCAAATATTTTATGCTTTAGAAAGAATTGAACATGGTATAACCAGTCAAGTGACATATGTGGGACGAGAAAGTGATCTTATCCATAAATGCCAATAAGTCACAGCCGATGGAAGTAAGAATCATAAAGAGTCAAGAAAGTAAGGAAATCTATTCAGACTATATCCTCTCCCCTAGCCTTTTATCACTCAGCAATCTTAGCAGGTTTATTCTCATACATCGTAGCCCTTTATGCAAACTTTTTTGACCCAGAGTTCTAAAAGGCTAAGAAACCCAAGAGATGGTTCAGGCAATTCTCAAAAGTGAAAATGAAAAGGATAAAAGTGTGTCATGCCTCATTGATTTCCTATATTGAGCTTTTTTCTTGGCTCATTTAGAATTAGATGATTTTCGCTATTCTAGCAAAACCTAAGAGACCTCCTTACCCAAAATGGTATAATTCGAATGTGAAATGTGAGTATCACTAACAGGTAGAAGGCCATTCCATAAAAAACTACAATGCATTCAAGAGCAAAGTACAAGCTGTTCAGAATGTTGACCTAGTAAATTTCTAGGAATTGGTGGATACCTATCAAGTATGATGGCTTTGAGGATCATTAACCTTATGGTAATATGCCAAAGAGGGGTAGTTTCTATCTTGGCTTTAAAATTTTGTCTCTTTCTTTTTAAACTCTATGAATTTTGAAATAAATTTTGGTTTATAAATGGTGTAAATTTTGTCATAGGCCACGAATCTTGTTAATATTAATTTCCAATATCTTGGGTAATGACAACATTTTGGAAAATTTTTCTTTGATAGATGATCACCATTAAGTTAAACTTTCTTGTAAAGGTTTTTCCTTCCATTTATATGATTATCCTGAACTTTCAACCATAGACCTTTAACACCTATAGGTCCTTTACAGTCATAGTCCTTTCACAACCCAACTCTTCTTTTTGGGATTCTTTAAAAGTCAAACAGATAAGTTATACTCCTAAAAGATTCAGATGCCAATAGTTTCATATATGTTAAAATAATGATAGTAACTTGGAGATCTCCTACATTTGAATAACTTTTTGCCATAACTTCTATAACACTTTTCCAAATCCTTGATTTAGAAAATGTGAAAGTACAAATGAGCCAAAACCTTTTTAATCCGATGCCTAATACATGAGTTATGAAATTTGAAGTTTTCTTATACCAACTCAATTTTTTTAAAGGCTTAACCAGAACCATGACTCATTGGTGGTTATGAAGTTGACAAAGATAAAGGGCATACTTTAAGCATAAAAAATAAATAATAATAAAATTTTAAAATAGTTGGTTATAGCATAATGTGATTAGGGAGCTTAAAATCATTTTAAAAAATGCATCTTCTTTCGTTGGGAAATGCTCAATAGTTCAAATAGCTTTGCATGAAATGATAAACGACCATCTTTCTCTATCCTTTTATAAATATAGAAAATATTCCCTTTGTAGTCTCTTTTAAACCTGATGATTTATTTCCTTTTCTAAATTTTGTTCATGGATCAGCTCCTCACTAGGGAACAAGTGAAGCAAAGCTTCAAAGTTAGAAGGGGCAAATTTTGATACAAGAAGAACAAGTTGGATCTCATAAAGCAAAGTAGAAGACTGATTCAAAGTTTAAATCTCAAGTTCTTTCAAAGTGAAGAATAGAAAAAGTTCAACTTTTAAATTCCTTCAAAGGGGAGAATGAAGAAAGCTCAAGTTCCTTAAAAATGAAAAAGAAAGTGAACAAGATAAAGAAAGTAATAGAGAAAAGAGAAGAAAAATAAAAAGCAAGAATGAAGAAATAAAGAAGTATATTTGTCTTGGAAAACATGCCGGGTTAAATTTTGTTGAAGAAGAGTAATCCTTGATTCAATTACTCTTAAAGATTTGATTTCGGCCTATCTATCCTTTTATTTCTAAACTATGGCCTAGGTTACATACCCATAAAAGTCTATTTCGATCAAACATATCCATTCAGGCCATTGACCCATTCCTAGAAAGCTCTTTGAAAATTCATTTTTTTGGATGAGTTTTGGGTTTGTAAAAATATGATGGGGCAATCAATTCAATAAAAAAGAAAAAATAAGATAAAGAAAAAACAACAAATAAAGTTCTAGGGTGAAAATCCAAAAAGGGTAGTCTAGAATAAACCTTAAATGCCTTTGGAAATGCTTCTAACTAATAAAGGTAGATTAAAAGTAATTTCCTTAAAACCAAGTCCTAGGTAGTCATCGATATGCTTTTATGCCAAAAGTGTGTATTTAGGATAGGTTCACTGTTCTATGATCCCTTTTCCATGTCTTTTAATGTTACCATGATATTTTTATGTCGAAGGTATAGCCCAAAAGCATTTTTGTAATTTCCCTAGAATCGAGTTCAATATAGTCACCGGGCTGCTTTATGCCAAAGGTTTGTATTTAGGATAAGTTCACCCTTTTATAATATTTTTTTCATGTCCTTTAGGGTTACTGTGATATTTTTATGTGGAAGCTATACTCATGGGCATTCTAGTAATTTTCCTAGAACTAAGTCCGATGTAGTTAGCAGGATGTTTTTATCCTAAAGGTGTGTATTTAGGATAGGTTCACCTTTCTATGATCATTTCAAGTCTTTTAGCGTTATCAGAATACTTTCATTCCGAAGGTATACCCCAAAGGTATTTTGGTAAATTTGCATTAAAACCAAGTCTTATGTGATTACTGAGATACTTTCATGTTAAAGGTACACATTAAAGATAGATTCATCATTTTAGACTATTTTTGGGTCTTAGGATACTATATTAATATTTTTAATAAATTCAATTTTTTTTGGAAAATTAAGGCAATGACTCCAAGTTAAAATAATACGTGAAATTTCTCCTAGAATATGAGAAAGGTTCTACGGAGTATTTTAATAACGAGATATCTTTTTCAAAGCGAAATCATGATTTTTTATAAATTTTGAAATAAAATAAAACCTTTTGCATTCTAGCCCACCAGCGGGGTACGAAAGATATTTTGATTTTTAAAACCTTTTGTGTTCCTCTGGTTTTCCAATGGGGTACGAAAGATAATGATAAAAAACTTTCATGTTCCATAGGTTCTCTAATAGGGTGCTAAAAGATTATGATTTTCAAAAATTTTAAAAAATCGATTTTTAAACATAGAGTAATAAATTAGTTTTATAAAAATATTATTTGGGCAATTACAATTAAATGCCATATGTTAAAACCGAATAAAAAACAAATTTAAATTTACACATAATAATAAGGTATCGATTTTTAGGCATCATGAGGGGGATGATCCTTACTTGTTATTGTAATCTAGTCTTGAACCCTTTTATATGGTATCCGATATGATCGTAGATCTTGGAGTTAGTGTTCTAGGGTTTTGTAACCCTCAAAATACAAACTTCGACAGGTGACTATTCTCACCTATGGCCAAATAGATTGGTGGCAACTCTAAATAAATAGTCATTTTGTAATGACTATTTAGGGTTAAATCAAGTGAGTGATTCATCTTGACCACCCAACCCTTGAAAGAAAGAAAATATTAGTAATGATATGGCTTATAGAATTAAGAAAACATAAAATGGTGATATATCAATAAATATTTGAAGAAGGGCCTTTTTAAGTAAGGCTTGATCATGATTTGTATTTAGGCCATGTTACGACACCTATATGATAATTAATAGTTAAATCATAATCTTTGACTAGTTCCAACCATCTTCGTTGTCTCATATTCAACTCCTTCTGTGTGAATAGATATTTCGAACTCTTATGATCTGCGTAAATTTCACAAGGCTCCCCATACAAATAATGTCTCCAAATTTTCAAGGCAAATACAATGGCAGCCAACTCCAAGTCATTAGTAGGATAATTTCATTCGTAGGGTTTTAGTTGTCTAGAAGCATAGGCAATTACCCTACTATCGCAACGTGGCATGGATATGAATACTGATCAGCTCGACTTAAAATGACAAATGTATCATTTTTCTATATAAATATCTATAGATAGGATTATTTCTTTTTATTTTTTAGGGGTCCATATCCTCATTAATATTATTTTTCGTACCTGGGGACTGAGTTGTCAAGATGAATCGTTCACTTGACTTCTCTAAATGGTCGTTACGAAATGACCATTTACTTTAGAGTTGCCGCCAATCTTATTTTGGCCAGGTGAGATTGGACACCTACCAGAGCTTGTATTTTAAAGGTTGCAAAATCCATAAGGCCAAACTCTGAAGTTTGTGTTCAAACTAGAGATTATAAAAAAGGGTCCAGGAGTCGATTACAATCACAAGTAAGGATTGACCCGTTCGTGATGCCTGAAAAATGGAACCTTATTAATTCATGTCAACTTGAATTTTAATTTTTGTTTAATTTCAATGTATGGCATTTTGATTATAAATTCCCAAAATAATTTATGCAAAAACATTTTTATTCTGTGTTAGGAAGATCAAGTTTTTAAAATTTTGGAAGTAAAAATTTCTTACATACTTCATCGGAGGACTAGTGGAACATGAAAGCTTTTTATCATTCCTCTTTGTACACCAACATAAAACCAAAGGAACATGAAAGGTTTTAAGATTCAAAATATCTTTCGCACCCCGATGGAGGGCTAGAGGAATGCGACAGTTTTTTATTATTTGTTTCAAAATTTATAAAAATCTTGATTTTCATTTTAAAAAAGATATCTCGTTATTAAAATAACTCGTAGAACCTCTCTCATATTTTGGAAGAAACTTTACGTATTATTCTAACTTAGAGACATTGCCTTAATTTTCTTAAAAGAAAATTTTCATATTTATTGAAAATATTTATAGAATATCATAGACTCAAAAACAATCTAAAATGATTAACATATTCCTAATGTGTACCTTTGATATGAAAGTATCCTAGTAATCAAAAAGGACTTAGTTCAAATGAAACTACCAAAATGCCCCTAGGGTATACCTTTGACATGAAAGTATTATGGTACCCCTAATGGACACTAAAATGACCTTAAAAGGCTAAACGAATCCTAAACATTCACCCTTGGCATAAAAGCATCTCGGTTACTATCTAAGACTCGATTTTAAAAAAATCACCAAAATGGCCCTAGGGCTTACCTTCAATGTGAAAGTATTCTGGTACCCTAATGGACACTAAAATGATCTTAAAGTAGATGAATTTAGTCTAAATGTAAAAGCTAAAATTTTAATTTTGACTTAAAATGCAAAAATTACAATCCAGCCCCTAAATTTTTGAAAATTACATTTCATATCCTTCGAAAGACATAACAAATATGAAAAGTTTTGACAATTTCAATATCCTTACGGGAGGCTATAGAAATAATAGAAATCTTTAAAATTGGTAAAATATCTAATTTGCCCCCTAAAATACTAATATTTGCTATCTGGTCTTTAAACTTTTTTAAATTTTCATATTAGTCTCTATATGATGAAATAACCAAAAAAATCATAAAATCACATGAAATTATACATGGAAAATATAGCAAATATGTCAGCAAGAATTAGGCCAAACATCTTGGCCTTGAAACAAAATTTTTTCTACTTTTTGTAAAATAGCCCCTAAATTTCCTAAATTTGTATTTTGACCCCTACATAAAAAAATCACAAAAAATCATCAAATCAGCCAAGAATTGACCCAAAAATCATGAAAAAAAATTTACATGAAGGTTCGGCCAAGCACTTTTGGCCATAAAACACGATTTTTGCATATTTTGCAATTTAGCCCTTAAATTTTTTAAAATTACAAAATGGCCCTTAAAATGTTAAAATTACCAAAAACATGTTCCCAAACACACAAAATCAGTTTTCTAACAGCTTATGAAGCTCTCGACCAAACCAAATATGGTATAAAAAAGTTTACGTATTTTATGATTTAATCCCTAAAATTTCTAATATTTACAAAATAGGCTAAAAACATGAATCAAGATAACAATAAGCACGAAATCATCATCACCAATTCATATCAAACTCGGCCAAGGTAAGAAATAAATATGCATCAATATTTTGTAACACAAAATCATGAAAATAAATATGAATAAATATCATCAAGTTCAAATACAAAAATAAAATGAGAAAAAATGAATATATAAAGATGTAGATCAACATATCAACATGAAAATCTTAAGGATAACAATATAAACATAAACATATACATTCAACAAAATTAATATCTCATCAAAAACAATAATATTTCAAAAAAGAAAAAGAATCAAACTTAAAAAAAATTTAAATATATCAACAAATATATAGAAATTGATCATTGTCAACATGTTAGCTTTTCAACATGGATAAAATCCATGAGTTTAACATGATTTTGACTTATATTAAAGAAGAAAAATGATGGATATATAGCAAAGATTGCAAAATTTCTAGATGAAATTACCTCGAAAAGCTTTTAAACTTTAAATTTCTTGAAAATTTCTATGAAAAATTGTTGAATTTGAATATGGAAAGCTTCTTTTTGCTTGAGAGAATTTTGTATATGGTTTTTTCTAACGGGGGATGGCAAGAATGGTTTTTTTGAATCTCTTTTGTTGTGATGTTCCATCCAAAATCCATAAGAATTTTCTTTCATTTATTACATGTCAAAGTTTCTTGATTTTTTTATTTTTTATTTGATTTATTTGAGATATGATTTAATTTTTAACAAATTAATCATATATAAATTTATAACTCTTGTCTCCTTGTGATATCATGCATGATATCATCAATTTCTATAGATATTTTGAGCGATGGTTGTATATAATATGTAAAATTATACAATAAAAATTAACTATAAGAACTAATTTGTAAAAATTAAAAATTATATTTTTAAAATAAAATTTCATATAATCAATTTAATAATAAAAACAATTTTTTATGTACGAGGAAAAAATTAAAATAGCGAACTTGTAAAATTTTACGAGAAAAATATTTTTCGAGAAAAATTGTTCCATGTAAAAAAATGCAAAATAAATTAAAATTTGAAAAACTGATTTAATGTGAATTAAACAACAATATTAGAAGAATTTAAAAAAATTATAAACTCAAAAAATCCTATCGAGAAAATTTACAGAGTAAAAAATTCAGTATTTCAGTAATAAAAAAATTCTAAAACTCATTAAATAAAAGGAAATTTTCAAAACTGATTTAATATAAATTAAATAATAATATTTAAAGAATTTCAAAAATTATAAACTCAAAAAAACTCACTGAAAAGATTTATGGAATGTAAAACCGGTATCTTGTAACAAGAAACAAATTCTAAAACTTATAAAATAAATTGAATTTTTCAAAACTGATTTAATATGGATTAAATAATAATATTTAAAGAATTTTAAAAATTATAAACTAAGAAAAATCTTCTCAAAAGAATTTACAGAGTAAAAAACTCTGTATTTTGGAAATAGAAACAAAATAAAAAACTGATAAATAAAACCAATTTTGAAAAAATCTGATTTAATAGTCATTAAATACATATTTTTAAAGAATTTTAAAGTTAAAAACTTAAGAAAATTCAGCCATAAAATTTCACAAATAAAGAAAAGTTCATATTTCTGAATCAAGAAAATTTCAAAGAATACATTTAAACTTATATAAAATAAATTATATAAGATATATAATCCCACAAATGAACTTAAAAAATAGTAAAGATGAAAATTTGGAATTCAAAATAATTTTACCGAAAAATTTTACGAGTATAAAATTTTCAATACTGTGAAAAATTTAAAATTAGTCACAAAAATGGGCAACTTGACTCTCTTTAGTATAAAATGTGAATATGAATTTTTTCTTGAATATTTCTAATTTTTTAGAGTACATATTGGCATAAATATCATACAAGTGTTGGTACAATTATACGACGGTCGACTTCCCAAGTTTAATGAAAAATTCTCAAAAAATTTATAAAAATGAGAAATTTGATTGGGATGTCGTCCGCAGAAACAAATTTCCAAAATTTTAACAAGAAGACATAAGCAATGATTTTTCTCTTAAATATTCGTCTTATATATCCGAAATTAGAGATCAAAGTGCGATTATCTTTTTTTTATCTTGTGAACTTGCGGCCATTTAACTATGAATAAAAGAAGGTTTTAAGAAAGTCTAATTCATATGAAAAAAGATCATTTCCAATGAGGCTTGCCATTAAATTCTAAATCTAGGATATTTAAGATTACCAAAACAAAAAGGACCCAGATGAAATTAAGTGTCTACAGCTGCCCCTCTTTGACTGTTGTTGAGAATCGAGAACATAGCAAAGACAAATAGACATGATTTAGTTCTAATCGTTAAGATGTGTGAAAAATAATCAAAACTAATAATGAACATAAAAACTAATCAGCCCAAAAGAAAAACCTTGAATTAAAACGATGACTAAGGTAAAACCTAAGTTAAAAGGGGTTGATTGAGACAAAACTGAAAGTCAATAAGGATAAAAGGTTGACAAGGACAAAACAAACAAGTCAATAGGAATAAAAGAGTTGGCTTGGACAAAGCCAAGAAGTCAACATGGCAAAAGTTGATAGGGACAAAACCGATAAGTCAACAAAAATAAAAAGGTTGACTTGGATAAAGCCAATAAGTCAACAGGGACAAAAGTTGACTGAGATGAAACCAAGAAGTCAACAGTGATAAACGAGGCTGGCTGAGACAACACGACAAGTCAACAGGGATAAAAGGGTTGATGAGGACAAAATTGACAAGTCGACATAGGTAAAAGGTTAGCCAGACGAAACCAACAAGTCAACAAGGATAAAAAGGTTGATTGGGACAAAGCTGACAAGTCGACAGAGGTAAAAGGTTGACCAGGATGAAATTGATAAGTCAATAGGGAGGGGATTGATTGGGACAAAGCTGACAAGTCAACAGGGACAAAAGGGTTGATTGGGACAAAACCAAAAGTCAATAGGGAGAAAAGGTTGACTGGGACAAAGTCGATAAATCAACAGAGAGAAAAGGTTGAACGGGAGAAAGCTGACAAGTCAACATGGATAAAAAATTGATCAAGACAAAGCCAACAAGTCAACAGAGATAAATGGGGTTGATTAGGACAAATCAGACAAGTCAATGGCTATAAAAGGGTTGACTGGGATAAATCTGACAAGTTAACAGGGAGTAAAGGTTGACTGACATAAAGCTAACAAGTCAATAAGGATAAGGTTGACAAGGTCAAAGCTGACAAGTCAACAGGAATAAAAAGTTGACTGGGACAAAGCTAACAAGTTAATAGGGATAAAAGGATTGGTGACATTTGATACTTGGTCAATTTAATAGGACAAAGGATGCACCTTTTGATTTTAAGGACATAAGCACGCTTAACCTTTCCTGCAAATAATGAATGCAAATGCATGCATAGTGTAGATGATGAGTTCTCATGATTTCTTTATACAACCTATGAATTTTATAATTATCCACTATCTTTGATCTAGTCCAGTTTGGCTTTTGAGGACATGTTTTTCTTTTGGTCAAGAGAATCAATGTTCAAGCCTCGACTCGAAAGTATCCTTAAGAGATGTACCTCCTTTGCTATTTGAAGTCGAAGACATTTTCAGAAAATGTTATGTGAAAAAGTATCTTTCTTCAATGAAGGAAAGACCGAAATTGCTTGGGTCGAAAGTTTCTTCTAATTGAATAAGCTAAATAGGATTGATAATGTTTGCATTTGAAAATTTTTTTCAAGAATTTATTTCCTTTTATCAAAAATGTACTTGCATTAGGGTTGCCCAAATTCCTTTTCTTTGATGATATCAATTGATTTTTTGCCCTTCCTAAAATGTTTTGAGAATTGAAACAGTGACGTAAGTCCCTATAATGTTAGTCTATAATCCAAAGTAATGCAAAAAAGTCTCTTTTATTATTTATTTGTAAGATGTCTATCATTATTTATCTGAAACATATACAGATGAAAAGAAAATGTATGACAAAGCTAAAAATGATAAAGGCACTATAGTCACCTTATTTTGTCCAGGCTAATTTTTAGTAATCTGAAGCATTGATGCGAGAGGGGGTGATGATCATCACCTGGCAAAAAAGTATTTTAAGGAGGATAAGAAGGCCTAGGGATCATATCAAAGGTTAATGCAAAGATGTGGCATCAAATGATGTAGTTCAAGGTGTCTAGGGACAAAAGATATGAGAAAATTCATAATTTTACTTGAACGTATTGATACATGGTTCTCATGTATTGATACATGCTCCAACGATCCAAAAATTTGAAATATCCCCATTTGTATTGATAGAACATGTAAATGTATCGGTACATGAGCCTCTGTATCAATACAAGACCTCATGTATTGATACTAGGCCATGCTAAGACCAAAACATGCATTATGTAAAGAAATGTATCGATACATGTCAACATGTATCAATACAGTGGTTCATAGTATTGATACAATGGTTCATAGTATCGATACAATGATCATTGTATCGGTACAATGTTCATTGTATCGATACCATCAAGGTTTTTGGGCCAAATGTATCGATACATTTGTAATGTATCAATACATATAGGCCATTTTCACTATCTGGGCATTTTTTGACTCACCCACATTGATCCAAAACTCGATTTTAATTTGTTTCTTTGCATAAGGAAAGATTAAAACACATATCATATTACGAATTTAGACTTTTGAATTAATCAAAACATTTTTTTTGAAGTCTAAATTAGATCGAAAGGTCAAAATCACATGATCACCCTCCTCCCTAGTTATTGACCAATATCACCATTAACCACCTTATTTGTTGAAAAACCATTTCAGCATTTAAACCAGCTACCCTATGCCCATCACATCAGCAATAAGTTACTCCCTATAGCGACTCTATAGCCACCATGCTGACATCACTCTGTCCCCATTAAGAAATGGCCAAAAACACCTTCAAATTGGCCCCAAAATGCTGGTATAAGTAGGCCACTGATATCTCAGCTAGAGAAAAGGTTAGATTCTAGCTTACTTTTAGCTTCCAAAACATATTCCCACACCAAGAAAACCAGAATCCCGTAGCTCTTTACCCACCACCCAAAAATAGCTCCAAATCACTCATTCTTAACCTTTACACATTTAAAAAATCACCCTTATCCATACCAGAACCAAAATCTCATTATTTTTATCTTTTTCTAGCAAGAAGGAAATTCAAGTCATCTTTACTGCTCCAACTATTGGGCCAAAAAGTGAAGTTTATTAGTATAATTTTTTACTCTATCACTTTTATTTTCTGTTTTTCAGCACCTTCACCATTTTAATGAGGTTTCCATGTTTCCATCACCCTCTTAGGATTATCATGCATTATTGTGGCTTTTGGTTGTGGTAGTTTAAGATTTGGATGCCTTAATGCCTCTTTGATGTGCAAAATGCCTCATTTCATCCTTATTACTTTGATAGCTCTTGCTTATGCATTTTATGCCATATCCATGCATCTTGTTATGATTAATCCATGCACGAATCATTAGCTGAAAATATTTCACATTTGTACATTAGCTTGCATGAATCATTGTCATTTTCAGCATCCATAACATTTTTTTATCACAATGCATAACACTTACTTTGTCTAAATCATTGGTAAAGTTAGCATCCCCGTTCATGTTATGTGCCATCCCCGTTCATGTTATATGCCATCCCCTTGTATGTTGCTGTCTTCTCCTGTCAAAATGCATGTTTAATGGCTGTCAAAAACTAATTTTCAAAACCCCCTAAGCCAAGAATGTTAACCTCAACCAATGAAGATTAGCATGACTTAGCATTTTCTTTAAAGTTACCAAAATATCTTGGGGAAAATTAAGTTTTTCCAAAGCTAGAATCTTGGTTAAACAAGCTTAAATCTTTTGATTTTGAAACAAATATGGCCTTACAATTATTCCCTAAATGTTTGTGCCTTGTTTTAGTCTAAATCATAAGTGGTATGATCAACGAGCTATTTCATCATCCCAAACTACTCCGAGGCTGTGCAAATGAGTTCGTGATGCTCATGTCACTCTTTCCCTTTAGTCATAGACGTTCGAACATCAATGACTTCAGTTTGGACTCGTAGACATAAAAAATGGGAGATATCCCCTATTTTGCTTTGTCCCCTGGTGGCAGCACAATTGTTGCAAATTGAAAAATGACCCCAACCCCACTTTCAAAATTGTCGAGATTGAAAAATTTTCCTTTGTCAAAATGATTTGTCATCCATTGGGATACTCCAACCCCGACCTGCTGAGGGGATACTCCAACCCCGCTTTTCAAATTGTCAAGAGTTAAAAATCCTCCTTTATCAAAATTATTTGTTATCCATGGGGATACTCTAACCCCACCTTTTCGAAGGGATATTCCAACCCTGTCTTTCAACTACGATTAATTTTTTTTCTCCTTCCTGGATTTCCATGAATGTGTCAAACAAATCTCGTTCAATCAAGAAACCCAAATGCATCTCAAAAATTATCGACTCGATTATTCCTAAATAATTGATGCCAATTGTGAGATAAAATCCAATAGTCCATTCCTTTTCTTTATCATTGCATTGAACGATCCACGTTATGTTACTTCATTTATTGCCTTATTAATATGATTTCTTTGTGATGATTATTTGCATTAATGTTTTCAAAACATTTCAAATAAAATTAAAGGTAATGTCCCGTGTGGGTACTCTCCAATGCCCAAAGTGGAACATTCCATTTTTAATGTAAAATCCAAAGGTCATTTTATTGAAAATCTCTATATTTCCCATTTCTCCGAGGCGTATATGAGATTAAATCTTTTTCATCAAAACCTAGATTTGTATTTCTATAATATTTATGCATTAAAAAAGGTTATATTGAAATAACAACAAGTTAAGATTGAAGAATCGAAACAGAGATAAGACATAGCTAGTAAGGTATCGATTTCGCAAGTCACGAATAGGTTCGTACCTCATTGTGTGTAACCAACTCCTGAACCCAAAAAATGAATCTTTGCACTACGTAGACCATGGGATCGATGTTTTGAGTTTTGTAACTCAAAACGTAGGTTTCAATAGGCACTCGATCATGCCTAGCCTGAAATGATCGATAGTGACTCCAAGCGTTGGCCATTTCGTGATGGTCATACGAGACCAATAAGATGAGCGATTTGTTTTATGGTCCCCCTCACTGTGTCATAAGTCCAGAATCTGTACTTTCTTGTTCTTATCACATCGCGAAGGAAAAGTCTCGATCAAGAAAAAGTTCCCAAGTTAGAAAAATATTTTAAGTTGTATGCACCCATAGATCTGCAGGGATCCAACCCAGGGTACGTTGCGACAGCTTGGCGGCTTCACTGGTAAACAAAAAGGTTTGATCATTTCCCTATCACACACCACGCACTTGCATGTGCATTTGTGTCCTGCCAAACTCTATGGCTTGGTTATAACCCAATCATTAGAAGGAAGTAAGCTATCCACCTTCGTGAGTAACCCTCTACATAGGCATGGTAATAACTTTTCGGATGTAAATTACCTATGTCTCTTATCAGTAACCCTTTGCATTTGCATAGGGAAATACATCCAACGGATCGAACTTGTTCCGCTAAACCCACGATGGGTTTAGGATCGAAGTCCCTCAACTATCCTCATTGGATGGAGGAGCAATTCAGATACCTATTTAGGTGTCAACTTAAACCTCATATAATGAGCCCTACGAGCTAAACCATGTCAAACGATACTGGAACGCTGCTAGAATACCCAGAGAATAGGGTCACTCGGGGAAACATTCCTAACCTTTACTCTTAATTACCATAATTATGTAGGTGACAATAAGTATAAAATTGTCACCTGCATGTGCATTTTTATCATTTATCAAGACATGCCATCGTGCCACCTGAATGATAGCTAACCTTTGTATAAATAAGTAACGATAAATAAAAACCATCTCTTACAATGTCTTATACTATAAGTCGTTATGTTGTCTGAGTCATGGCTTAACGCGCATCTGCACTAGTGGTGATAAATGAATATTACTACTGGTTGGTTATTTTTCTATCAAAATAAGATATTGCATCACCTAACAAAGGGCAGATTGCATCCTCGTATGTCAAAATGTTGCTCATTTCTCGTCTCACCACCTTGGTTGAGACATGTTATGATTTTTTTGTTTTGATGTTCTTAAATTCTTTAATTTTGATGTTCTTAAATTCTTTAATTTCTTACATTTGTCTCTTATACATTTCACTAACTTATTTCCCTTTGTTGGTGTTCTGACGCATGCATCATCTCATCATAATTATCATGACCATCATCATTTTAGGGCAATTATTCTGGTTCGGTGCTCAGCAAGGGACCTTTTTGTTGCTTTATGAAAAATGTTATCGACGAAGCTGTTCCAGGATTCAATTGTCTCCAATGCATATGCATATCCATATTTTTTTTACTATTTTTACACTTGCATCAATCATTCATTATCTTAGCTCATCATTGCATCATAAACATTCATCAATAAATACATTTTCAAGTAAAAGTCTAATACAAGAATTGGGCCATAAAAGTGCAAGGGACTCCAGGGTCAATCAAAAAATTAGAACCTAACATCCTACATCACTACAATACGCGACATCGTGAACAAATCATGGAGAGTGATCATGAAGCTCGTATTGAGTGACTTGAGCTAATGGTTAAGGAATCACAAGACCAAATACTCCATCAGTAAAATGAAATGCAAACTCAAATGGCAAGACTTATAGAACTAATGATAGCCTCTATAAAAGAAAAAGGGCAAGCCAACATTTCTGAAACAAGGAATAATCCTCCCAACATTGAAGGTCCCCCTACCAATAATCCAGAACCCATCCAAGGAGAAATTAGAAAAGAACAATGGTTAAGGAATCACAAGACTTGAGCTAATGGTTAAGGAATCACAAGACCAGATGCTCCATCAGCAGAATGAAATGCAAACTCAGATGGCAAGACTTATGGAAGTAATGACAGCCTCTATAAAAGAAAAAGGGCAAACCAGCATTGTTGAAATAAGGAATGATCCTCCCAATGTTGAAGGTCCCCCTACCAATAATCCAGAACCTGCCCAAGGGGAAATTAGACAAAAATAATGGCCCGCTCCTCCACCTGCCACTTAGGCTCCACCAGTCATCTACCTAAATCCCATTACGATAGGTCAATTCATTCCCAGCACTCAAGGGGTAAATGCAGGAGTTTCATCGACAGATCTGATAACCTTTGACCATGAGGAACCAGAGAAAAAGGAAGGTCAAAAGTCCTCATGACTAAGGGAAAAGTGAACAAATTCTAGCTACTGGAAAAACACCTCCAAGCTATCGAGGAGAGTGACAAGTTCAAAGCTCTTGATGCGCAATCGCTGTCTTTGGTGTCCAACCTTGTCATTTCCCTAAAATTCAAAGTCCTAGAGTTTGAAAAGTTTAAGGGAACCATCGACCCTTCTGTCCATGTTCGAATGTACCTATGAAAGATGATCGGGTATGAGAAAGATGAAAAGCTCCTCATCCATTGCTTCTAGCATAACCTTACTGGGCCAGCAGCAGGTGGTATATCGAGCTAGACAATGTTAAAATCTAATCATGGGCCGACTTGGCTAAGGCCTTTCTAAATCAATACTAGCACGTGTCAAATTGAGTGCCAGATCAACTTTCCCTGATGAATTTTGAGAAAAAATCCACTAAAAGTTTTTGGCAATATGCCCAAAGATGGAGAGAAAAAGCAGCCCTAATCCAGCCTCCCCTTACAGAAAAAGAGATGATAGCCACCTTCATTCATACCCTGCGTGCTCCTTATTACGAAAAGCTCATAGGAAATGCCACCAAGAAATTTGTAGACTTAGTTCTCTCTGAAGAAATAATCGATGCCGCCATCAAGAGTGGTAAAATGTCTGCTGGGGAAATAGCTGGATCAAGTTAGAAGCCTATTGTCGATAAAAAGAAGGAAAAAGAGGCCAATGCCATAAATTATGTTGGCTTATCTCAGCCAAGACAGCGTCAAGCACCCAACCCTCGTTACTTAAGAATGCCACGTTCTTACCCCATCACAATATCCTCATAGCCAATTTATGCCACAACTTATAGCCCATTATTTGTAATCCCATCAAACCCACCATAAAGCTACCCTCCACAAGTCCACCAAAATACCAATCGAATAACCAATAATGCACCCTACAACCGAGGTGCAAATCAACCAAGACAATATTTTGATCCCATCCCTATGACCTATAAGGAGCTTTACCAAACCTTACTCCAAAATCACTTAGTGGCTCCAATCTATGTCCCAAAAAAGAAGCTGCCATACCTACTGTGGTACAACCCTAACGCCTACTGTGAATACCATGCTGAGGTAGCGAGGCATGACATTGAGAACTGCATATATTCAAATGAAATGTGCAAAATCTAATCAATGCAAAAGTCTTGCAGTTTGGGATGAACCAGGGACCAAATGTTGCTACCAATCCTTTACCAAACCATACTGACCCAGCTGCAAACATGATCAATACCAAGCCATAGATTTGTGTCCCTCCATCAAAACCTGATTTTGATGATAGGGTCATGATAAAAGCCTCTGCACTTTTCTTGTCCCTTTCATGTAATGCCAAGAAATGAAAACCTACCTACCCTTGCCCAAAGGCAAGTAGGTGTCCTATGTAAGGGGTATTTTTATCAAATATTATCAATGAAATGACTTTTCCATATATCATTCCATATTGTGTGTCTAAATCACTTTTCAACCTTTTTGTTTCCATTACTCTTTTGCCTCCATTTTTATCCAAATCTTTTGGTTATGTGTGTGCCTTTGCCAATGACTATTTATTCACCCTTTGAGGTGTCTTGACGACAGTGACATAGATATGTCTGATGGGTCTTTGAAGATTGATTTTGAACGGTCAATTTACGCTAGTGAAGTTGATCCTGAAAAAGATTTCAAAGAAAGCTCTGTACCACCAGACCTCTTATAGTTTAAGATCAGCATCATAAGTCTATCCTTATCACCTAAAGATGAATAGGGTAGTCGAGGCAGCTAATAAAAACATAAAAAAAAGTTGCAAAAATGTTCGAGACTTACAATGACTGGCATGAGAAGCTATCCTTTTCACTTTATGCCTATCAGACCTCAATTCGAACTTCCACGAGTGCTACCCCATTCTCCATTGTCTATGGGATAAAAACGGTATGGCCCATCGAAGTCAAGACCCCTTCTCTTAGAGTCTTGATGGAAACCAAACTTAAAGAGGCTGAATAGGTCAAGAACAGATATAACCAGCTCAACCTCATCGAGGAAAAACACATGAAAGCCATCTGCCATGGCCAAATGTATCAAAGATGCATGATCCGAGCTCACAACAAAAAGATGCACCCATGACAATTTCACCCAGGTGAATTGGTATTGAAGAAGATCCTCCCAATTCACAAAGATGGACAGGGCAAGTAGACCCTAATTAGGAATGACCATATGTTGTGAAGCAAGCCTTCTCCGGAGGGGCACTAATCTTGTCAGAAATGGACGGCAATGTCTTGCCTAACCCAGTCAACTCAGATTTTGTCAAGAAATATTACACATAGAAGGTGGAAACCTGAAAATGCATCATTCTAAAAGAAAGAGAGAAAAAAAAAAAAACAAACAACAAAAAAAGAGCAAAAAAAAAACAAAAACAAACCAAAAACAAACAAAAAAGAAGAAAACCAAAAAAAAAAACAAAAACAAAAAAAAGGGTCCATATGAAAATTCAAAAAGGCATCTGGGCAACTGACCCGACTATAGCTGAAAACTCGCAAGGGCAACTTCAGAAGATCAATTTTGATCGGGCATAGACTGAGATCCCTTATAGAACAAAATGAAGCAATCCTAGGGATCTTTCAATGATTAGCTTATGCTAGGCACATTCATTGTTCGAGAAAGATTCTAAAAAGCACCTAAAGAACATCCATGTCATGATTGTCAGAGGCATCTTTCACCTAAAAGATCATCTTTCTTGCTACCCTATCAATCGCTTGTCAAATAGTATATTGAGTTATGTCTCTTTGTTGTCATGAATGAATATTGCCTTCTTTCTTCTAACCCCTGTATGATTCACATAGCACTTATCATTTAACTGATAATGTTTGATAATCAACTGAAATATGCATCAGGACATCTCGATATTACATCGAAAAGAAAAAAAAGCATAGAGAACTCTACTCACGCCCTGATCATCATGACCATGCACCTTTCATGCCCAAACACCCATTCGGCATGACCATACACCAAACCGCTTCTTGCTTTCACAAGCCATATCTCAAGAAAAACCATTTTAAGCTAACCAAAAATTGACTCATGTGTTCTATTAGAATCCTATCAAAACCAGAGACATTAACTTAATCAGGCAAACAGTCTTCAAATTATTGACAATGCCTTCCAATTGTCAGGAAAATGATTGAGCCTCTTGAATCAGGAAATGCAATAATCTAAATTCTTGAGACTAAATTTTTGGTCATACCCTAGTGCAGCAGGGACAACCTACAATCCCTAGTGGGATTAGGAAAATTTTCGTCTATAGTCGCATCAAAGACAAATCGCCATCCCTATAAGAGTCTGAATGATGTACAAGGAGAACTATAATAATCTCCCGTATTAGACTTCACATCATGCAATCATGATAGCATTTCATATCATGCACTCATATTACCATCATACATTATTTTTATAATATCACTTCAAGCCAGGTTTGCTGAACCTCTAAGGAATTCCTGGTAAGAACTCTAAGCTTTGCAAACCAAGCGTCATTCAGGTGAAGTCCTTTTCCTCTCATCACCTCATGTCAAAACCCTTTTTATCAAGCAACTACTGTCAAAGTGCTACTGTTAAGAAATTGTTATCTAGAAACTATCGTCAAAAACTTCTGTCAAAAACATTCATCGATAGCTTTAGCAAGAATTTTATCAAGAACTAGTGCCAAAACCCTTTTCAACAGGAAATTTTGTCATGAAATTCTGTTAAGAAAAGCTTGTATTAGAAGTTTTATCGAAAACTTTGTCGCCACCCCTTCAAAGCTCACAAGTCAGTGGCACCTTTTCAAAGCCCACAAATTGGTGGCATCCTTTCAAAGCCCACAACTCAGTGGCATCTTTTCAAAGCCTATAAGTCAGTAGCAACCTTTTCAAAGCCCACAAGTCAGTGGCACCCTCTTCAAAGCCCACAAGTCAGTGGCACCCCTTTAAAGCCCACAAGTCTGTGGCACTTTTTTCAAAGCCAATAAGTTAGTGGCACCCCTCTAAAGCCCACAAGTCAGTGGCACTTATTTTAAAGCCCACAAGTCAGTGCACTTTTTCAAAACCCACAAATCAGTGGCACCCCTTCAAAGCCTACAAGTTAGTGGCACCCTTTTCAAAGCTCGTAAGTTAATGGCACCTTCTTTAAAGCCCATAAGTCAGTGGCCCACAAATCAGTGGCACCGCTTCAAAGCCCACAAGTCAGTGACACTTTTTCAAAGCCTATAAGTTAGTGGCACCTTTTCAAAGCCCATAAATTAGTGGCACCCCTTCAAAGCCCACAAGTCAGTGGCACCTTTTCAAAGCCTACAAGTCAATGGCACTTTTTTTAAAGCCCACAAGTCCGTGGCACCTTCTTTAAAGCTTATAAGTCAGTGGCACCCCTTTAAAGCCCATAAGTTAGTGGCATCTTTTCAAAGCCCCATAAATCAGTGGCATCCCTTCAAAGCCTACAAGTTATTGGCACCCATTTTAAAGCTTGCAAGTTAGTGGCACCTTCTTCAAAGCCCATAAGTCAGTGGCACCTTCTTCAAAGCCCACAAGTCAGTAGCACCCCTTCAAAGCCCACAAGTCAGTGGCACCTTTTTCAAAGCTCACAAGTTAGTGTCACCTTCTTCAAAGCCCATAAGTCAGTAGCACCTCTTCAAAGCCTACAAGTCAGTGGCATCCCTTGAAAGCCCATAAGTTAGTGGCAACCTTCTGAAGCCCACACAAGCTGGTGGCACCCAAGTCTAAGTCAAAGTTCGTTTGAGCTGGCAGTACCCGAGTCAAAGCCCACACGAGTTGGTGGCACCCAAGTCTAAGTCAAAGCCTGCATAAGCTGGTAGCACTTGAGTCGAAGCCCACACGAGCTGGTAGTACCCCAGTCTAAATCAAAGCTCGCACGAGCTGGTGGCACTAGAGTCAAAGCCCATACAAGCTAGTGGCATCCAAGTCTAAGTCAAAGCCCGTATGAGCTAATGGCGCTCGAGTCAAAGCCCACAAAGTTGGTGGCACCCAAGTCTAAGTCACAGCCTACACGAGCTGGCGGCACTTGAGTTAAAGCCCACATGAGCTGGTGGCACATGAGTTTAAGTCAAAGTTCACACAAGTTGGTGGCACCCACATCAAAAGTCCACGATACTCTACACCTGCCTAAGGGGGTCAAACCTTATAAAACCTAACACCCTAGTGTTTTGGGAAGCATCATTCCCCTCGAACAAAATAGTGTCTACTCGTCTTTGCCCTATTCTTGATTCTTAGAAAGGCCAAAGAGGGGCAGCTGTAGACATCTTATTTTGTCCAGGCTAATTTGTAACAACCTAGAGCACAGACGCGAGAAGGGATAATGATTATCGCTTGGCAAAAAAGTATTTTGAGGAGGACAAGAAGGCTTAGAGATCATATCAAAGGTAAATGCAAAGATATGGTATCAAATAACATAGTTCAAAGTGTCCAAGGACAAAAGATATGAGAAAATTCCTAATTTTACTTGAATGTATCGATACATGGTTCTCATGTATTGATATAATGCTCCAATGATCTAAAAATTTGAATGTCCCCATTTGTGTTGATACAACATGTAGATGTCTCGATACATAAGCCTCTGTATCAATACAGAACCTCATGTATTGATACTAAGCCATGCCAAGACCAAAGCATGCATTCTGTAAAGAAATGTGTCGATACATATCAACATGTATCGAAACAATGGTTAATAGTATCGATACAATGGTTCATAGTATCGATACAATGTTCATTGTATCGATACCATCAAGGTTTTTAGACCAAATGTATCGATACATTATGCAATGTATCGATACATGTAGGCCATTTTCATGGTCTAGGCAGTTTTGACTCATCCACCATTGATCCAAAACTCGATTTTAATACGTTTCTTTGCATAAGGAAAGATTAAAACATATATCATACTACGAATTTAGACTTTTGAATTAATTAAAACATTTTTTTGAAGTTTAAATTGGATCACAAAGGTTAAAATCATGTGATCACCCTTCTTCCTAGTTGTTGACCAATACCACTATTAGCCATCCTATTTACTGAAAAATCATTTCAACATTTAAACCAGCCACCCTATGCCCATTACATTGGCAGTAAGTTGCTCCCTACAGCCACTCTATAGCCACCATGCTAACATCACTTTGTCCCCCTTGAGAAATGGCCAAAAACACCTGTAAATTAACTTTAAAATGATGGTATAAGTAGGCCACTAATATCTCCACTAGAGAGAAGGTTAGATTCTAGCTTATTTTCAGCTTGAAAAACACATTCCCACACTAAGAAAACTAGAATCCCGTAGCTCTTCACCCACCACCCAAAAATAGGCCCAAAACACTCATTTTCAACCTTTACACATTTTAAAAATCACCCTTATCCATACCAGAACCAAAACCTCATTATTTTTTCTTTTTCTTGCTTATTAACAAGAAGGAAAATAGGGAAATTCAAGCCATCTATACTGCTCTAACTATTAGGCTAAAAAGTGAAGTTTATTGGTATAACTTCTCACTTTGTCACTTTTATTTTCTGCTTTTTAGCACCTTTATCATTTAGCGAGCTCTCAATGGTTCCATCACCCTTTTAGGATTATCATGTATTATTATGGCTTTTGGTTATAGTAGTTTAAGATTTGGATGCCTTAATGCCTCTTGGATGTGCAAAATGCCTCATTTCACCCTTATTGCTTTGATAGATTTTGCTCATGTATTTTATGCCATGTCCATGCATCTTGTTATGATTAATCCATGCATGAATCATTAGCCTAACACATTTCAAGCACATTTATACATTAGCTTGCATGAATTATTGTCATTTTCAGCATCCATAACTTTTTCTTATCATAATGCATAACACTTTCTTTGTCTAAACCATTAGTAAAGTTAGCATCCCCATTCAAGTTATGTGCCATCCCCTTATATGTTGTTGTCTTCTCCTTGTCAAAATGCATGTTTGATGGCTATCAAAAATTGATTTTTGAAACCCCCTAAGCCAATCATGTTAACCTCAACCAATGAGGATTAGCATGAACTTAGCATTTTCCATAAAGTTAGCAAAATATCATGGGGAAAATTAAGTTTTCCCAGATCTAGAATCCTAGTTAAACAAGCTCAAATCTTTTGATTTTGAAACAAATATGGCCTTACAATTATTCCATAAATGTTTATGCCTTGTTTGAGTCTAAATCGTAAGTGGTATGATCAACGGGCTGTTTCATCATCGCAAACCACTCTGAGGCTGTGCAAATAAGTTCATGATGTTCATGCCACTCTTTCCCTTTAGTCATAGATGTTCGAATGTTAATAACTTGAGTTTGGACCCGTAGACATAAAAAATGAGAAATATCCCCTGCTTTGCTTTGTCCCCTAGTGGTGGCACAACTATTGTAAATTGAAAAATCACTTTAAATCATAAATGACTTTTCATGAATTTTCTAATATTTTTCTCTCAAAGCATGTCGAATTATCTTTAAATTGATGTCTTATTCACCCCCAGATTATTTCGGATCAGAGAGTTATGATTTTTCAAATCTAAACTATCCAGAACCTCTAGAATCTAAGTATGTATTCTAGTTGGGCCGTTCAGGCCCACTAAACAACTGTTCTAAATCTGTCTAACATTTTCCTAATAATTCATGAAATTCCCTTTCCAAAAAGGTATTATTTACAATTTTTTTAATACCAAATGAGTTTGAAATGATTTTTCAAATTTTGACACCCCTTATCCCTTGTATGCTCTGTCAGCAGCAAAATTGATCCAAATTTGAAACTTTATTCCCCTGAAAAGTAACTTTTTAGGATATTGGAAATATTTTTAGACTGACCCTCATCGAGTTAACTTTCTAGCGGTATCTTGTCCACCCTTTAAATCTTTCAAACCAATTTAGAATAAATTCAGGAAGCAGGATAGCATGATCCTGTCTCCTATTTTTGGTTATGGTCAAAATTGAGTTGTTTTCCTGAGCTTCATCTTGAGAGATTCGAATGTCACCATAAAAACCCGATCAGCCTCAAGAACATGCTTTGACCTCCCATAAGCTCGTATCAAGGCACAAACAAACTTTACATCTTTACCATCCTCGTTCACAAGAATTTCTTTTGCCAAAAGTCATTAAAATGCTCACTCATTTTCCAAATCACAAAGTTTTGTCAATTTAAGTTTTCCAACTCGACTTCTCTAAAGAGTGCCAGACGTGTCACTTTTGGGGATACTCTAACCCTGACCTTCTGAAGGGATACTCCAACCCCACTTTCAAAATTGTCGAGATTGAAAAATCTTCCTTTATCAAAATGATTTATCATCCACGGGGATACTCCAACCCTGACCTTCTGAGGGGATAATCCAACCCCGCTTTTCAAATTGTCAAGATTTAAAAATCCTTCTTTGTCAAAATTGTTTGTCATCCAGGGGTACTCCAACCTCATCTTTCTGAAGGGATACTCCAACCCTGTCTTTTAACTATAATTAATTTTTTTCCTTCTTTTCAGATTTTCATGAATGTGTCAAACAAATTTCATTCAATCAAGAAACCCAGATGCATCTCAAAATTTATTGATTCGGTTATTTCTAAATAATCGATGCCAATTGCAAGATAAAATCCAATAGTCCATTCCTTTTCTTTATCATTGCATTGAACAATCCACGTTATGTTACTTCATTTATTGCCTTATTAACATGATTTCTTTGTGATGATTATTTGCATTCATGTTTTCAAAACATTTTAAATAAAATTAAAGGTAATGTCCCATGTGGGTATCTCTCTAGTGCCCAAAGTGGAACATTCCATTTTCAAAGTAAAATCCAGAGGTCATTTTATTGAAAATCTCTATATTCCCCATTTCTCCAGGGCATATATGAGATTAAATCTTTTTCATCAAAACCTGGATTTATATTTCTATAATATTCATGCATTAAAAGAGGTTATATCAAAATAATGACAAGCTAAGATCGAAAGAATTGAAACTGAGATAAGACATAGCTAGTAAGGTACCGATTTTGGGTGTCGCAAAGAGGTTCATACCCCATCGTGCGTAACTAACTCCCAAACTCAAACAATAAATCTTTGTACTATGTAAACCATGGGATCGATGTTTTGAGTTTCGTAAATCAAAACATAGGTTTTAATAGGCACCCAATCATGCCTAGCCTAAAATGATCAATGGCGACTCGAAGTGTTGGCCATTTTGTGATGGTTACACGCAACCAATAAGATGAGTGATTCATCTTATGGTCCCCCTCACTGTGTCATAAGTAGAGAATCTATACTTTTTCTTTCTCATCATGTCGTAAAGGAAAAGTTTCGATCAAGAAGACATTCCCAAGTCAAAAAAATATTTTAAGTCATATGCACCCATAAATCCGTGAGAATCCAGCTCGGGCTACATTACAATCGGCACCAATGAAGGTAACAAAGACCTAAATAAAAGAGTGAAAAGGGAATGAATAAAGAAGTATAGATACATTCTAATAATGGGAAAGAAATACAATATTAGGTTTTTTTTTTAAATAAAAGTATATACAAAGTATAAGACAAAAATGGGTGTTATCTAAACGGTTGGAATCTATCATTCAAATCTTCAAAAGCTTCCTTGATTAAAACACTACTTTTTCATGGATCAATCTCTTGGAAGATGTCTTTGATTGCATGATGCCTTCCTTTTTGATGTTGATTTTTCACGAATTTCACTTCATAATCATCATTCTGCCTGAGTTACCCTTTTCGGGTTTTCAACTTAAGGCCTCTCATTTAACTTCTTTTATTTTTCTTATTTTTGTTTTGTTTTTTGCTTTTTTTCTTTTTTTAACATAGTAATTATTTACATTATCAATATTGACAGGATTGGGTAAAGTATGCCCATCCATTTCTACCAGAATTAATGCCCCACTAGAAAATGCTTTTTAAACCATATAGGGTCTTTTCCACTTTGGAGCCTATTTACCACATGGATCTCTTCAGCTAGGAAAGATTTTATTTATTGCCAACTCTCTTTCATGAAATTGCCTTGAACGACACTTATTATCATGAGCTTTCATCATTCTCTTTTGATACATTCACCCATGTGAATTGCTCACAATCTTTTCTCTTTGATAAAATTTAATTGTTCATACCAATCTTGGACACACTCAGCTTCCTCTAATTTGGTCTCCATCAATACTCGGAGGGAGAGAATTTTGACCTTAACAGCTTTTTTGCCATATACTAATAAATAAAGGTTGCCCCAGTAGAGGTTCGCATTGAAGCTCTATATGCTAAAAGTGCAAAAGGGAACTTTTCATGCCAATCTTTATAGGTCTTCACCATCTTAGCCATACTTCTTAATATTTTTATTGGCTACTTCCATTGCTCCATTCATCATCGGATGATATATTACTGAATTATGATGAGAAATCTTGAGTTGGGTACATACCTCTGTCATTAATTTATTATTCAAGTTGGAGGCATTATCAGTTATGATCCCCTCGAGTATTCCAAAATGGCAAATGATATTAGTCTTTAGGAATTTAATCATCGTCGACTTTGTCAAATTTACGTAAGAAGTCGCTTCAACCTATTTGGTGAAATAGTTTATAGCCACCAAAATAAAATGATGATGGTTTGAAGCTATAGAGGTAATTGGTCCAATAACATCCATGCCCTACATAGAAAAGGGCCACAGAGTATTTATGACATGTAATGGTAAAGGTTGGACATGAATCTTATCTACATAAATTTGACTTTTATGACATTTTCGAGCATACTTAATACAATCTGTCTCCATAGTCATCCAAAAGTAACCCATCCTTATAATTTGTCTTGCAATTTTATGCCCATTGGCGTAAATTCCACAAACTCCTTCACGTAATTCTTCCAAAATTCTCTATGCTTAAGGAGCATCTATACATCTTAATAATGTCTGATCATAGTGTCTCTTATAATGAATTTCACCATCTAGAACAAAGCTGATTGCTAATCTTCTTAAGGTTTTTTGGTCATTTTCAGAGGCATTGTTTGGATATTCTCGATTCTTGAGGTACCTTCTAATATCATAATACCACATGCGACCATCCGGTTCAACTTCAACATCGTAACAATACACGGGAGACTTATCTAAACTCATCTAAATTGAGATCCTTTTTTTGTTCTTATTCATCTTAAACATTAAGGCAAGAATGGTAAGAGCATCCGCCATTTGATTCTTATCTCGAGGTAAGTGAACAAAATCCACCTTCTTAAACTCTTGTAACAATTCAAAAATTAACTTTTTATATTGGGCCATCTTTGAATCTCGAGTTTCCCATTCCTCTTGTAACTGATAAATCACCAAGGCTGAATCCCTATAGACTTTCTATACTGGCATATTTCTCTCAATGGTTGCACGAAGTCCCATAACACATGCTTTATACTCCGCTACATTATTTGTGTAATCAAAATCTAATTTAGCAATAAAAGAATAATAATCTTCTTGAGGAGATATGACAATTGCTTTAATTCCATGACTCAAAGCATTTGAGGCCCTATCAAAACACATTTTCCAGTCTACTTTCTTTACTTGGTCACCTTTTTCTTCAATAGAAACATTCATCAAATATTCATCAAGAAAATCAAAATCTAATGGCTGATAATCATTATGAGCTCGGCTCACCAAGAATTTAGCAATGGCACTTCCTTTGACAGCTTTTTAGCTCACATAAACTATATCATATTCTGACAATAACACTTGCCATCTCGTTATTCTTCTAGATAATGTTGGAGCTTCAAAAAGATACTTGATTGGATCTATTTTGGTCATCAACCAAGTAGTATGATATAGCATATATTGCTTGAGCCTTTTTACAGTCTAAACTAGGGCACAATGTATTTTCTCGATTTGGGAATAATTTACCTTATATTCTAGAAACTTCTTATTGAGGTAATAAATTACCCTTTCTTTCTTACCGGTCTCATTGTGTTGCCCCAACACACATCCCATCGACCACTCAAACACTGAAAGGTTCAATATAAGGAAATTCCCTAGAATTAGGGGTATGAGAATTGAAGGATTTACTAAACATTGTTTCACATTTTCGAATGCTATTTGGCAATCTCCATCCCTTTCTCGGGTTATGTTTTCAAAGAAGTCAAAAGATTGGACCACATTTGTTCGTAAGTTGAGAAATAAAATGAGTAATGTAATTTAACTTCCCAAGAAAGCTTCTTACTTCCTTTTGTGTGCGTGGAGGTGGCAGCTCTTGAATAGCTCTGATCTTATAAGGATCAACCTTAATCCCTTTTTTGCTTACAATGAAGCCTAATAGCTTCCCTGATCTTGCACCAAAAGTACACTTTGTTGAATTTAACTTTAACTCATATTTTCTCAGCCTTTCAAATAATTTTCGCAAATCCACGATGTGCCTTTCTACTTGAGGAGACTTGGCAATCATGTCATCAACATACACCTCAATTTCTTTATGTATCATGTCATGAAATAAAGTAATCATTGCCCTTTGGTAAGTTACCCCCACATTTTTCAACCTAAATGGCATCACCGTATAACAAAAGGTAACCTACATAGTGATAAAAGTTGTCTTCTTCATGTCTTCAAAGACCATTTTAATCTGATTATAGCCTAAAAATCCATCCGTGAAAGAAAATAAACAATTCTTTGCAGTGTTATCGACCAACGTATCAATATGAGGGAGAGAAAAATTATCTTTTGGGCTTGCTCGATTCAAATCCCTATAGTTTGCACACATTCTAACTTTTCTATCTCTCCTAGGAACCGGGACAATATTAGCAACCCATTCTGGATACTTTGAGACTTTGAGAAATCTAGCATCAAATTATTTCTTCACTTCTTCTTTAATTTTGAACAACATTTCGAGCTTTATTCTTCTCAATTTCTACTGAATCAGCTTGCATTCTATTTTTAGAGGCAATTTTTAGACCACTATTTCTAGGTCTAAACCTGACATATCTTGACATGACCATGCAAATACATCACGGAACTCCTAGAGCAAACTTATCAGCTCTACTTTAGTTGTAGGCATGATAACAGTTCCAATTTTGACTTCTTTTCTATATCCTCATCCCCCAAGTTAATAAGGTCTGTGGGCTCTTCATGAGGCATTATTCATTCATACTCCTGCTCAGGTAATTTCAACAAGTAGGGTGGCAAATGCAATCACTGAAATCTTCTTCGAGATCATCCTCGTTCGAGCAAATGGATCTTTCACAATTGACTTTTGAATTTCGAAAGAGATCATCCTCTTCTTTTTGGTCCAAAGATCTGTAAAAGTGAACAAAGAAAAATAGGCAAACAAGAAAATATGGGATGATTCATATATAAGCATGTAAAAGGGAAAAGAGTGTGAGAGGAAAAAGAAAATGTAGATGCAAGAGAAAACTAAAAACATACAAAAAGTTCATGCATTTCATTTTGAAAAATGTTGATATGACATGTTTATGCTGTTTACAAAAAGATCCTCACACGTTTTAGGCCAAAACTAACAAGGTAAGTGTAGACACCTTATTTTGTCCGAGCTAATTTTTTTTAGCAACCGAGCTAATTTGCCACGGTCCAAGCATTTTTGACTCATCTACCATTGATCCAAAAGTCGATTTTAACACACTTCTTTGCATCAGGAAAGATTAAAACACATATTAGATTACGAATTTAAACTTTTGAATTAATTATAACATTTTTTTGAAGTCTAAATTGGATCAAAAAAGGTTAATATCACATAATCACCCTACTTTCTAGCTTGTTAACCAATATCACCATCAGCCACCCTATTTGCTAGAAAATCATATCAGCATTTAAACCAACCACCCTATGCCCATCACATTGGCAGCAAGTTGTTGCTCCCTATAGCCACCCTATAGCCATCATGCTGACATCACCTCATCCCTTTTAAGAAATGGCCAAAAACACCTCTAATTTGGCTACATAATCCTGCTATAAAGGAACCACTTCTATCTCAGCAGAAAAAAGGTTAGATTCCAACTTATTTTCACTTCCAAAACACATTAACACATAAAAAAAAATCAAATCCTGTAGCTCTTTACTCAGCAGCCAAAAATAGCCCCAAAACACTCACTTTCAGCCTCTACACATTCTGAAAATCACCCTCATCCATTCCAGAACCAAAACCTCATTATTTCTCTCTTTCTCTTACTTTTTAACAGCAAGGAAAGGAGGAAAATTCAAGCTATCTCTACTGCTCCAATTATTTGGCCAAGAAATGAAGTTTTGTTGGTATAACTTCTCACTTTGTCACTTTCATTTTCTATTTTTTAGCATCTTCATCATTTTAGTGAGCTCTCCATGTTTTCATCACCTTCTTCGCATTATCATGCCTTATTATGGCTTTTGGTTGTGGTAGTTTAGGATTTGGATGCCTTAATGCCCCTTTGTGCTCAAAATGCCTCATTTCATCCTTATTATTTTGATAGCTCTTGCTCATGCATTTTATGTCATATCCATGCATCTTATTA
>JBBYHK010003154.1:0-12356 GCA_038382065.1 Adansonia grandidieri | reverse complement strand
TAATCAATCGTCTTTAATTATAACTATTAAAGACAAAATGTTGGACTTTTCAATTGTATAAATACAAAAAATAATAATAAAAAATATAATTTATTTCAAGCAATTTAATCATTTGAGTTTGTTAAAAAAATTATTTTATTTTAATGAACACATTAAAATAATACAGAAACACACACTGTCGTGACGTATGGGGATGCAGATCCTGAGATGCCAATTTAATGGTAGGTGAATCCCTTATTTCTTTCTTTTTTCGTGTTCATGTTGGTGACTGAGTTGTCAAAGTGGATTGCTAATTGGGCTTAACCTGAAATGGTTATTATGAAACGATTATTTAGTTTGGAGTCACCAGCAATTTATTTTGGTTAAGTGAGATTGGTCACCTGGTGGAGTTCTTTGATTGAGGGTTACAAAATCCTCGAAAACAAACTCGAAGGTCCACGTTTATACCAAAGATCGCTTTGAAAAGTGTTTGAGAGTTGGCCATGGCATAAAGATTCAATCCCTCATTGGAGGCTTGAAAACTGGTAACATTTAATTAAATGTTAATTTAAATCTTGATTTTTATTCAATTTTGGTATATGGTATCTAATCATAATTCCTGTATTTCAAAAATTTTATCAAACTAGTTATGTTATTACATTTATAAGTAAATCAGTTTTTTAGCACATTTAGAAAATAATTAAAATGTCTTCCGCACTTCTCAGAGAAACTGGAGGATTACAAAAGTCCGACCTAATTTCGACGGAAAGTACGAAAATATTCCTAATGACTCAGTTTTTACAGAAAGTGGGAAACTTAGACAATCTAGGTTCAGTCTTAACAGAAGGTATGGACTTAAGCCTAGGGAACTCGGTTTCCATAAAAAGTAAGAAACCTAAATTAAAACTGGACTCAATCTCGACAGAAAGTATGAACCTAAGCCTAAGGGAATTCAGTTTCTATGGAAAATGAAAAACCTAAATTGAAACTGGACCCCTTCTCGACGAAAAGTATGGACCTAAGCCTAAAGGACCCGGGTTTCTATAGAAAGTAAGAAGCCTAAATCAAGCTAGAACTCGATCTTGACGAAAGCTTCGAACCTAAGCCTAGTGACTAAATTTTGGTGGAAATGACCAAATTACCCTAAATGGGTAACTTTTAAACTAAAATGTGACCTAACAAGTTTAAATTGTTAATAGGTCCCTAAATTTTTTAAAATTACAATTTCACTCTTAAATGGTTAAAAAATGCAAAAAAATGCGCCAAAATGACCAAAATACCCTAGATAGGTTCTTTTACATGAGAAATGAACTAGTTAGCCCTAAAATGCAAATTTTTAATAAATCTTCCCTTAACTTTTAAAAATTATAATTTAACCCCAAATGGCCCAAAAAATGCATGGAATATGCCTAAATGACCAAAAATACCTAAATAGGTAATTATATAGTGGAAATGACCCAAAAGGCCCTACAAGGCAAGGTTTTGCTAAATGGTCCTTAAACTTTTCAAATTTGCAAATTCACTCCTAGAAGACTTAAAAATGCTAGGAATGTACCTAAAGCTTAATCTCTTTTCTAGTGTGAGAGGCTAACCTTCTGATTGATGTTGTGAATGTAACAAGGGTCATCTATGACGTTAGAAAAGGTTGTTGAGCTGCAAAGGATTAGGAAAACGCCTGCAGGGATGGTCCAACCCTTAAAAGTTGTAAATCAAATAGGCAAGAAAGGATTAGGCTTTTTTAAACACCTAATTTCATCCGGGCTCAAATTTTTGATAGTCCTAAATATCTGAGACTAAGAACCTTATGGCCACCTTAGTGGAGGTTGACTTCCTCCAGATGGACTAGGCATTTTCAAAATGTTTTTAGTAAAGCCTAAATGGCTACATTTGCACATGACAAAAATGTGCAGTTTTGAGGGTCATAAAGAATAAATCTCGAATAAAAAGGACAAATATTCAAGCGAAAAATTAATTTCTAAATATTTTCTTGTCAAATTTTCAAATTTGTTTCCATAACTGATATCATGATCAAATTTCCCATTTTTATAAATTTTTTTTGAGAATTTATTATGAAATTTTAGGAGTTGACCGTTGTATATTTTTACTGAGACCTGTGTAGTATTTATGTCAATACTTATATAAAAAAATCAAGAATGTTCAAGAAAAGATCTGTATTGGCTTTTTTGTACCACAAGGTGTCAAATTGCAAAATTTATTTATTAATTTTAAATTTCTCACAACACCTTGAGTCTCTTACTAGTAAAACTTTATTTGGTGAAATTTGCTCCGAATTTCAAACTTTCATTTGTACCCTTTTTTTAATTTTATTAATTAATATTTTGAGTAATTAAATTCATTTTTAATTTTGAACATATTTTTGGAATCTTTTCGGTTTCAAAATATGAACTTTCTTTCATCTGTAAAATTTTTTTGTAAAACATTTTAGAGTTTAAAATTTTAAATACTTTCACATATTTCCATAAAATAGCAAAGATCTAAATTTTCAAAAATTTGATTCATTCTTATTGAAAATTTTTCCCTGGTAGAGGTTTTTCTTCCAAAGTTTTTACGAGTTTGGAATTTTTAAAGGCCTTTTTCTTACACATAAAATTACAAATTATTAATTGAGTCTTTCACTTGATTAAATTCTTAACTGAATTTATCATGTCAAATTTTATTTCAAATACATAACTTTTAGTTTGTTACAATTCAATCCACCTAATTAACTTTTTATAATATAATTTCGATTATTATCCTAGTTATCATTATGCCTATATTCTAGATATGATGAGTCATACATGATGAGTAATACATGACAAAATTAATTAATTAAGTTTTATCAAAATCTAAAAAAAATCGAAAAGATAAATTCACATAAAATATAGAAAAAAAGAAAAACCTAGAAGCCATTTGGCTAAAGGGATTTTTTTCACCCCTTAGTTGAACTCCATTATAGAAGAAGGATGGCTCATGTTGGAAGCCTATTGCTTCCATAGCAAGAAAACACTAAAAAGCAATTTAAGTTTCATAAGTTTTTTAAGCTTTCAAGTTAATTCTACTTGGAAAACTCTTGATTTTTGTTCATTTCTATCACATTTCATCCTTCTTGTGAGCTTGATGATAACTTATACTCATGGATTTTGATCCATGTTTAAAGTCCAAGTGTTGAGAGCCATGAACAATTTTATGTATGTAGTGGTTTTATTGTATTTTTTCAATAGATTGATTTTCATGTTGTTGTTGATATGTTGTTTATTTTGTCTTGTGGATTTGTTCTTAATCATGTTATTTTCCTTCATATTTTCATGTAAATATTTGATAAAGTATTGCCTATATGTTTATTTTTTCATGACTTTAGGTATGTTGGTGTTAATTTAAGCTTAGTAGAAACTAGGATATATATGTTTACATTGAAAAATAAAATTTTTATTGGATACAATGGCTTGGCCTAATGGTTTATGGCCTTTGGTAAAATTTAGTTCTTGATTTTTTTTTTATATTTGGGACTATTTGTAAAGCTAAAGTTTAGGGGTCTAAAATAATTTTATCAAAATTTTTAAAGGTCTTGGATGCATTAATCCAAGCCTGGTTGAAACATAGGTGGCCTGTTTGGTGATGATTTTTGATTTTTGGATGTTATTTTGTAATCTTAGAAAGATTAAGGATTAAATTGCAAAAGTTGCAAAACTTTTTCAAGGCCATATAAGCTTGGCCGAATCTATGGTGGAACTATTAAGGGTGCTTTCATGCATACTGCATCATGTTTTATGTATTTTTGATCTTTTGGGGGTTATTTTATAATTTTAGAAAGTTTACAATATTATTTGTAAATATTGAAAATTTTTTTTTCGAGGCCAAAGTTAATTGGCAAAATACTTTATGAATTATTTGATGAGTTTTCCATGATGTTTTTGATATGTTTGATGCATAATTATATATTTTGTTTGATTTAGGGACTAAATTGGAAAGATATAAAAGTTTAGGGACCATTTAGTGAAGCCTTGCATTTTGGGGTTAACATGGTCATTTCCCACATCAAATTACCTATTTAAGGTATTCTGGTCATTTAGAAGTATTTCTAGCAAGCCAAGGAACAGGTGTGCCTATTTCTATACTTGGGCAATTATAGGGAGAACCTTGGTGAGGCTAGCCATTTAGACCCAACCTTAATGGGTACTTATGAGAAAAAAATGAAAACATTTTTTTCTTTATTGCTTTGCTAAGGAGAGGGATGAAAAAGATGAAGAGAGGGATGAATCGAAGCTATGAAGGGCTGAATCTTTGTAGATCATGGCAGCAAGGCCACTTTGCCACTTACAACACCCTATTGTGTATTCAAGTCATCTACAAAGGATTTTACCCACCACTCGATGAAAATTACATTTTAAAGGGCCTGCGTGGCTCGTCCGCTGTAAGGGCTGCACCTATGACATGTGCTTTTGGGGTTTTTATCACCACAGCAAGGCAACCATCATAAAAAATGAGGATAGGAGGCATGCAACGCCTAGATTTCTATCGAGGGACTACTGCTGGGGCGCATGCCATGCCAGGCACATGGAGCATAATTCTCGACAGATGGACCACTAGCATGAACCGATTGACACGCTTGCCAACCAGTTGTGCCCATACCGATAGGGTGCCTTGCCACCGAAAGCATGGGTAAAGGAATGCATGGGTTTCCATCACCAAAGTAAGGTAACGCATCACCGAAAACACGAGTAAAGGAATGCATGGCCTGCATTTCAATCGAGGGACTACTGTCAAGGCACCAAGCACATGGAGGACAATCCTCAACAAACTGATGGGATAAACTTGCTGTTGCCAATGCAATGGCCATGAGACTGCCCTCGCTCAAAAAGCATGGCCAGGCCAAGCCTGCATACATAGTGTCTACATATGCAACCATAAGGAGCCTTTGCCCAAAGGGAACTTGGTTTTGGGGTCATTAGCAACATCACTATGGGCATAGCCTTTTGGCACAAGCATGCCTCATTCACCAAAAATGCACACCAACTGATCGAGTACATAGTGACCGAGGACGTTGCGAAGGATTATTTGGACCATGAAGGGTCTCCATCACCATAGCAAGGCAATCAGTCGCCTAAAACATGACCAGATGGCAAACATGACATGGATTTCTATTAAGAGATTGCTATCAAGCATGCACCATCCCACACACATAGAGCACAATCCTTGACAAATGAACCAACAATAGGAACCTACTGACATACTTGCTAATCCATTGTGCCCATAGCAATAAAGGGCCCTGCCATGTATCACTAGGACCATGAAGGGTCTTCGTCACCAAAGTAAGGAAACTTGTCACTGAAGGCATAGCAGAAGGCATGCATGGCCTAGATTTCAATTGAAATACTACTACCAGGGCACGCACCATGCTAGGGACATGAAGCACAATCCCCAATAGGTAATTTACGACAAGAATCTGTCAATGTAATGGCCATAAGACTGCCCCTGCTCAAAGAGCATGGCTAGGCTAGGCTTGTACCAGCAATTTCTACTTACGCCACCCTAGCCATTGGTTAAAGTAGGAAACTTGGTACTGGAGTCATCCATAGTATCACTGTAGGGACAAGCCTAACCTTTTGGCACATCCATGACCTATTCGCCACACGTGCCTAGATTTTAGTCAAAAGACTACTACCAAGGTTTGCACCATGCTAGGTATATGGAGCATTATCCTAAATAGAAGAAACACTGATAGGAACCCATAACTGGATAGGACAATCATAGAGGCCACGAGACTGCCCCTGCAATGGCCAGAGCACACACCATGCCAAAGGCCTGGTACGCACCTACCTTCACCCCTTAGAGGGGTGGGGTAGGGGTTCAAAGACCACCTCCCCTTAAAGAGTTTAAGAGATTTATCAGTTCTACTACCAATAGACATGCCTCTATTTGAGATAGTGTCAATTTTTTTGAGAGCAATAGTGCCATGGGTGACGCAATGATGAAGTATTACAAGACATCTTTATTCTTTCGATGCATGGGAACCCGATTAACACCCTATGATAACAACATCAACAAGGGGTAAATTAAATAGGTGAAGGTCGATGGTTCGATGCTTATAGCATTAAGCCTACCAATGCACACTACCAATGCACCACTTACATGCCCATTATGTACAAGTGGAAGCATCCATGCATATTGGTCCATAACACTTCTGACCAATAGCCTGATCAGTGGGTGGAGGAAATAATGAACAAGGCTATGCCACAATAGTTTAGCATGAGAACAAAGGTGTAAACAACAGCATAAACCCAACGAGACTTGGAATGGCTAAGACCGCACTCACCCATTCTGCCAGCATGACCCTAGAAGGAATTAGCCTTATGAAAGGACTTCATCTTAGACTCACATTGAGCATCGACAACAGGCATGGGATTGGCCACTTAAAGCCTTCTGTGGTTGCCAATGCAAGGGTCATGAGACTACCCTACCCAATAGGCATGGTTAGGCTTGCTTGTACCCGCAGCTTCTCTATATGCCACCCATGGAGCCTTTGCTCAAATAGGGACCTTGGTGTTGGGGTTATTGGCAGTGTCACTGAGGGCACAAGCCTGGCCTTTTAGCACAGCCATGCCCCATTCACCACACAAGGATACCAGCCGGTCAAGCGCATAGTGATCGATTATTGTTGCCACGAATCACTTGGATAGTAAAGGTTCTTAAACAAAAAAACAGGATAAGTTGAAAGCATTACTAGAAGGCATGCATGACCTAGTTCTAAATCGAGGGACTATTACCGAGGTGCACACCATGCCAACACATGGATCGTAATCCCTGACGGATAAATGATAGTTAAACCAACCATTGTCAATGCAAGAGCCATAAGACTGCCCATATACAAAAGGCATGGCCAGGCCAAGCCCACACCCGCAGCTACTACAAATGCCACCCTAGGGAGCATTTGCCCAAAGTAGGGAACTGGGTGTGGAGTCATTAGTAACATCACTACAGGCACAAGCCTTAACCTTTAAGCATAGCCATGCCCCATCCACCATACACGTCTGGACTTTAGTTAAGGGACTTTACTAGGGCATATACCATGCCAAGCACATAAAGCTTAATCCTTGACCAATGGACTAGCAGCATAAAACCACCAATAAGCTTGCCAACCAATCGTGCCCATAGCGATAGGATGCCCTCGCCATGGATTACTTGAGGCACTAAGGGTCTTTATCACCCAAGCAAGGTAATCAGCCATTAAAAACAAGTACAAGAGGCATGCATGCCATGGATTTCTATCGAAGGACTAATGTCGAGGCACGCACCATGCTAGACACATAGAGCATAATCCCGATAGATGGACCGGTAGCATAAACCCACCAACACGCTTACCAATTAGTCACACCTATAGCGATGAAGGGGCCCTCACATGGATCACTTGGACTATAAAAGGTCTTCATCACCAAAGCAAGGCAACCAATTGTGGGGCTAAAAGGCATGCATGGCTTGGATTTCAATTGAAGGACTACCGTTGGGGTAAACACCTTGTAAGGTGCACAGAGCAAAATCCCTGACGGACAAATCCATAGAATAAACCCATCATTGCCGATGCAAGGGCCACGAGACTACCCTTACTTAAGAAGGATGGCTAAGCCAAGCTCGCACCAATAGCATCTACATATGCCACCACAAGAAGCCTTTGCTTGAAGTAGGGCACTTGGTTCTAGGGTTATTGGCGTATCATTGCGAGCACATGCCTAATTTTTTGGCATAGCCATGCCCCACTAACCACACATGCATGCCAATCGGTCAAGTACCTAGTGATCGAGGACCTTGCGAAGGATCACTTAGACCATAAAGGCTGTCTATCACCACAATAAGGCAATTAGTCGCCCAAAGCACGGCTAGATGGCAAGCATGACTTAGATTTTGATCGAGAGACTACTCCCGAGCCAAGCACCATGCCATGCACATAAAGCATGATCCTTAAAAGATAACCTCCAAGAACCTACAATGTTAATGTAAAGGCTGCTGGCCCTTGCTCAATTGGCATAGCTAGGCCAGGCACATATCCAAAGCTTCTGTGTATACTACCCAAGGGAGACTTTGCCTAAATTTAGGAACTTGGTCCTGGGGTCATCAGCAGCATCACTGTTAGTACAACCCCAACCTTTCGACAAAGCCAAGCTCAATTCACCACACATGCTTGAATTTCAGTAGATGGACTACTGCCAAAAGGCATGCCATGCCGAGCACATGGCCATAATCCTTGTACGAGCTTTACTTTTTGGCACTACCAAGCCCAATTCCTCGCACATGCATGCCACCAGTTCGAGGCCATGGTGACTAAGGCCCTTGCTACAAGACACAGGGGCTATGAAGACTTTCCAACAACACAGCAAGGTAACCAGCCATTGGCTAACATGAGTAGCAGGCATGTATGGCTTGGTTTTCACTTGGGGCAATGGCTAAGGCTCGCACCATGCTAAGGACATTGTGCACACCATATCCCACCCTTGAAAGGGCAAGGTGGGTGAGTTACGCACCATGCTGGCATATGGTGTGTGCCTTGCCCACCCCTAAGGGTGAAGGTTGGGTAAGGGCCAAAGTACCACCACCCCCTAAAGAGAATATGAGATTTTTCAGCTTTGCTATAGTAAAAATTGAAATGTTTGAAAATAGGACACTTTCTGACAATTGCCATTATATTATATACATGTAACAATGTAAAAGGCACACCCTTACCTACCCAATGAGGTATACAGAGTGTGCCCTGCCTATCCTAAGAGATGGCTTGTTTAAGCCTAATGTACCACTAAGGGGCTAGGGTTAGGGATGCCCTTTCTGGGTGCAGTGGTAGAGGCGTATAAGGCCATCGATGGAGAACCCAACCCACTAATGCAATGCTTAGGGGAAAGGGGAAGGGATGCAAGTGGCTATTGTTAGAACATGCAATCGACAGAAGTAACGTTTACGGATGCCCCTTTTTTGGGGAGGGAATAGACGAATAGGACCATCGTTAGAGTACCCAATTGATTGATGCAATGCTTAATAATGCCCCTTTTTGGTGTTAGAGGAAGTGTCATATAGGGGGAAGACTCATTACACATGCATGGGCTTTAGCAAGTGCTGTCGGTGCTGGATTAAGGGTCATCGACATTATCATTGGAACATCGCCAGAGAACTCGATCGGTAATGGGGAAGCCTTGGTGAGCGTAGGGAAAGGTAGCATTGATGCCTAACTATGGGTGCTGGGCAAGGACCTTGCAGGTGCACCCTAGTGTCCCCACCCTTTAAAGAGTTTAGAGATATTTTAGCTCTAACAGCGACAGATATACCTATGTTTGAAGTAAGGATACTTTTTTACACCTATCCAAGGGTTCCCAAGGCACACACCATGTTGGGCATGCTAAGTGTGCCATACCTACCTTTAGTGCGACAAGGGGTACCTTAACCACCCTTAAGATGGCAAGGGTGCACCTTGCCCACCTTAGGGTGGTCAATGTGCACCTCGCCCACCTTAGGGTGGTCAATGTGCACCTTGCCCCTACTTGACGAGGCTAAGTGTGCACACCCAATCAACCTTAAGGTGTAGTCTGGGCACACCCTATGGACCCCTTGTGGGTTAATGGCTGGGGCATGCACCATGCAATGCATCATATTTACACCAACTAAGGCCATCTATTGCCACTCCCATCAAGGCCTTTTTCGGTAAGCCCAAGTAGTTGTTGAGGCACCAATATAGATTGAGGCTATCTGGTATATTGGTGCCACCCTTACCATGGCCATCATTCATACAACCCATTCAGGCATTGAGGCTACTCGACTTATCCATACCAACCAAGGACATATAAGGCCATTGTTGAAACACTTAATCGATTAAATATGCTTATAGTAGGGTGTAGATGAGGGAAAGACATATGGAGCCATTGTTAGAGCACCTAATCGAATCAACACAATGCTTAAAGATGCCCCCCTTTGGTGCCAAAAAAGAAGGACGTATGGGGCTGATACCATAGTAGGCAACCAATGCAACTCTTAGGGACACCTTGCATTAGGTGCTGAAGGGAAAGGGCATATGGAGAAAGGATTTATTGTATGTACATGGGGCTCTGAACATTTTTTTCAGTGCTAGATTTGAGGTTTTGACACCATTGTCGAAGCACTATTTGAGAACTAGATTAGCATGGATGGATCAAGGCCATCTGGTGCTGCCCTTACCGTGGCCATCACCTATATGCCTGATTCAGGCACTAAAGCTATTTAACTCATTTGCACTATCCAAAGGTGTATGGGGCCATCCAAACACTCAATTGACTAATGTAATGTTTAGGGATACCCTTCTTCAGGTGTCATGAAGGGAAAGACATACGATGCCATCATCGAAGCACCCAACCAATTGATGCAATGATTAGGGATGCCCCTTTTGGGTGCTATGGGGAGATAGACATATGGTGTTGACACTATAACACCTAATCAACTGATGCAATGCTTAGGGATATCACCTTGGGTGCCCAAAAAAGGGATTTATAGAGGAAAAATTTATTGCACATGTGTGAGCCTTTATATGTGTTGCAAGTGCCAGATTTAAAGTCATCAGAAGCATGATTGGAGTGTTACCAAAGAACCCAAATGATAATGGGGGGAGCCTTAATGAGTATAGGAAAGGGTGGCATTGATGCCCACCGTGGGTGCTCGATAGAGACCCTACGAGTTTGCCTTAGCATCCTCACCCTCTGATGCTTAGATATCACCTCGTAAAGAGTTTAAGAGATATTCTAGCACTATTAGTAGTAGACAATCCATTTTTAAAATAAGGATACTTATCTTCAATTGCTCGAAGAGTGGCCAAGGCATGCATAATGCCGAGCACATTAGGTACTCTATGCCAACCTTTGGGGTAGTTATGGTGCACTCCAACCACCTTCGTGGTGGTTAGGGTGCACCTTGCCCACCTTATAGGTGGTTGGGATGCATACTGCCCACCCCTTAGGCGATGGGGCATGCCTTGCCCACTTTACTGAGGAGGCTCTAGTATGCCCTGCCTACCCCTAGGGGCTATGGGTCGAGGTGCACAATAGTTTATCTGTCATATTTGTACCAACTAAAGAGATCTGATGCCACCCCTAGTGAGGCCATCTCTAACATGCCTCGGGTAACTAATGAAGTTTTACATATCGAGGCCATCCAGAACCATTGTCACCATGGCCATCACCCATGTGCGTATAACGAGTCCTTCCCCCATATGTCCTTCCACCCAACAATGGCCTTATTTGTCCTTTCCTTTACACCAAAAGGGGGTATCCTTAAGCATTGCTTCTATGAGTTGGGTGTTCCAACACTAGCCCCTTATGTTTCTCCCCTACACTCCCTAAGCATTTATCTCCCTATGTGTCCCTTTTTTGGTACCCAAAGGTGGGTATTGCTAAGCATTACATCGGTCGGTTGGGTGGTCTAACAATGGCCCTATTCATCTTTTTGCTTTGCGCCCAAAGAGAGGCATCCATAAGCATTGTTTCTATCAGTTGGGTGTTCTAGTAATGGCCCTTTGTATCCCTTCCCCATGCTCTCTAAGTGTCTTTCCCTCGACACCTAAAGGGGGCATCGCTAAGCGTTGCATCAGTCCAACAATGGCCCTATTTGTCTCTCCCTATGTACCCAAAAGGGGCATCTCTATGTGTTATGTCTATCGGTTGTGTGTTTAGGTAATGGCCCCTTGCATCCCTCTCCTACACTCTTTAAGCATTCTTCCCCCTATATGTCCCTCACCCTGGCTCCCAAAAAGGGCATCACTAGGTGTTAAATCGGTCGGTTGGGTGGTCCAAAAATGGCCTCATTTGTCCCTCCCTTATCACCATTGCCAAAGGGGGAGGGACTCGTTGCACGCGCGTGGGCCTCCGAACGTGCTGCCGATGCCTTGCTTAGGGTCATCAGCATTATTGCCAGAGCACCGCCGGTGAACCCGTCCGACGGTGGGGGGGAGCCCCGGCGAGTGTGGGGAGGGGTGGAGCTCAGGCCCTGCCTCGGGTGCTCGGTAGGCACCCTGCGGGTGCACCCCAGCACCCTCACCATTGCTGCTCAAATATCACTCCCCCTAAAGAGTTTAAGAGATTTTTTAGCAATACAAGCAGCAAACATACCCACGTCTAGAACAGGGACACTTTTTTTCCTCCCACCCGAGGGATGGCCTGGGCGGGCACCGAGGTAGGCACACGAGGCGCGCCTTACCCACACCCGAGGCTGTGGGGTGCACCCCTGCCACCCCGAGGGTGGTTGGGGGGCACCCCGTCCACCCCGAGGGTGGTTGGGGGGCACCCCGTCCACCCCAAGGGTGGTCGGGGTGCACATCGCCCACCCCTGGGGGTGCCTTGGGCGCGCCCTGCCTACACCAAGAGTGCAGGGGTGCCCAC
>JBBYHK010003134.1:2294-12357 GCA_038382065.1 Adansonia grandidieri | reverse complement strand
TCTTTGCTTTAATTTTATGATTCATGTTTGTTCGAGAAATTCTTCAAGTATAATCTTAAATTTCTTCGATTAGACATTGCATTTTCAGGATAATACTTTCCAAAACTTCATTTGCAATCATGCCTTATACTCATCAAGGGAAGAAATAGAAGGATTTTTAATATTGATCCAAATTTAAAAAAAAAAAAAGTTAAAACTTTCGAATAAAATCATAGTGTATTCTCTTGATGCTCATTAATGAATTTACCCTAAATATATACCCATTAAAATCATGATGTCATTCGTACTTTGTATTTCCATTAAACCCCAGAGTCTGCCACCAATTTTAAGCCATTTATTTCATTTATAAAATTAAATGATACAACATATATTTACGGAAGGGCGAAACATAAATTAGATGTTGAAAAAAAAAAAAAAAAAAGGAAGAGCAAACCCTTGCTTCATCTCAGTTTTTTAGGACAATCGATACTGAATTGTCCCCACATTCCTATGGGCAGCGGCTGCAACAGCCACAGTAGCAGCAGCAGCAGCACCTACTGCACCAAACTGGGATTGTGCCTGCATAAGTTTTGCATCAATGGTTAACCTTTCGTTTAATTGGTCGGCTTTGGCTCGTGGTTGGTGATACGGGTTTCTGTTCATGTCGACAAAGATCCTTCCGGGGCCTGGTTTTGCCTCCACCATGCTGAACTGAGGTTGCAGTTTGGCTTGTGGGTTCCTGTCAACCTGCTGCATTCCGGATTTCTCTTGATTTTTGGTGCTGCATGTGCTGAGAAAACAATGGGGGTAGACGTTAGATGAAGGAAGGACTGAAGTTTGGTAAAACATCTTGGCATCGTAACCATCTTTTGTATTCTTCCCATTGTCGTGTGATATGATGGATCCGACAACTCTCCCTGGTTTCGCTGTATAAAGCAGAAAGTGAACAAACTTCAGGATCAGCCAAAATGGCGACGCAACAAAGAGACATACATGGCTGTAGGCCACAAACAAGTCTAGTCAGCACCGACCTACGGTCGATGAACAAAAAAGTATTGTCACCGTTTCATGCTAGAAAATGCCTAAGGGATATAGAGTCTTCAACAATGTGATATTTGTTTAAAGAAATCTGGTCCCAGTTGTCAGTGACCAACCAGCATGGTTTTTTTGCACGACAAATGACGCCTTGTCCAAAAGAAACTGAGGTAAAAGCAGAATAGAAATCATCCATTCATACCTGCCGGAACCCTAGGTGGAGGCCGTGCTATCATTGGATTACCAGAAACTGCATCTGTTACTTTTTTGGAAGCCACGTCTGTAGCTTGTTGATTCTCACACAAAACCAGCGTCGGCTGCCTATTTGGAGGTATAGTATTCGAATGAACTGTAGACCTGCAATAAACAGAATATAAGTTGGAAAATTGCATCTCCAGAGGGCGAAAAGGTCCTAATTTCTTCCAACTCTGTATGTCCCGGGGGGGGGGGGGACATTCGTACAAAATGAAGAAATATGTTTATTATCTTATGCATATATCAATCTATAATACATTAGCTGCATTTATTTCAAAGCAGGTGAGAGCTATGTTACTCGAACCTGGGTGAGAAAGTCGGATACAAGTATATCCATATGTGTCCAACATAAGTATGTTCAATTTTTTTCGAAGTTTTTCCATGTATTTGAAGGGTCATATCCCCATACCCATATCCGGAAATATGTCGGATATGGATACTTCAAAAAATAATGAAGGGTCGGAGCAACATGGGCTAAGAGTAATAGAATAATTGACATTTCTAATTAAAAATAAAATGCTAATACATTAGAAACTGAATTATCTAAAACATGTAATACCTTGGGAGGGACACATGCTTCCTCTCCAGAGGGAAAACCGGGGCACTGCTACCACCGTTTTCCTCAAGATATGCAAACTGCTTTCTGAAGTGACCAATGGCACTGTGATAAAGACCACAATAAAATCAAGTGGATTACGAGCAAAAAACACAAGATAAGAAATATTAAAATTAATGATAAATACATTATTAAGGTAAGTAGGACGTATTCAAACCTTGGATAGAGAAAATTAGTTCCTTCATTTCCATTTATATAGTCTTTGAGCAACTGAGGATGATATTCGAGTATCTCCAGGTAAATTAATTCCCTAACGTCCTCTTTCATCACCCTTCGCCTCTCGAACTCAAACTCTAATTTTGAGATTGGCTGACAAGAAGTTTCCCTCTCGATTTTAGCCAAGCCTTTGAAGTAAGAATCAGCTAGTGCCTGTCACATTAATACTGAAAAGTTTCAGTATGATGAACGTAAAAGAACAAGCAAACAATTAGACACAATATAGCACAAGAAAGCTCCATCACTTTTTACTGGATTGCACCTAAAGGACAACAGATTTATGGCATGAAAAATAACAATAACACACCTCCTCAGCTGTCGGCCGGTCTTTCGGATCAAATGCCAGCATCTTCTGCAATAGCTGAACAGCTAAAGGGTCTGCATTTGGGAATTTCTGTGAAAATGGCACAGGATGTTTTCTCCGCATTTCTGTCAAGTATTTTCTTGCTTTATCATTTCGAACCTGCAATTGTGTGAAACAAATATCAGAAATTTGCACTCTAGAAAAGGAAAGCAAAACTAGAACCCCAAAGAAAACAAAACACAAATGCACATGCACACATGCATGCAGAAAAGGAGAGAAAACAGATGCCGTACTCCAGAAATGGTTTCTGGTGAAGGTGTCCCCAAAAGATCAGTGATCAATTCCAATTGATGAACAACACTTTTTCCTGGAAAAAGGGGCTTCCCTGTCAATACCTCAGCAAAGATGCAGCCGATGCTCCAAATATCAATAGCCGGTGTATACTGCAGATATTTGCCGACAAAAATTAGACTTAGAGTTAAACTTACAAGTCACACCCCAAGAAGCAAAGCACTCTAGAGATACAGACATAACCTGACATGATTACCTGAACGACAGATATTTCAACTTCCAGGAAAGTTCAGAGTCCTCCCTGAACAACAATTATTTTAATCTAAGCATCACTGCTTACTAAAAGACACTCAAGTATTCTATATACATATAAAAAATTGTTGATTTCAACATGTGACATAGCTCAATCCAGACATGGTAACTCAAATGAGTATACTTCAATATTCAGCAATATATCAACAACTGAATTTAATAAATAAAATGTTAAAACCAAATGATATAATGAAAAATATAAGGTCTATAAAAAACTTAACCCCAAAAAATACGGACATGTTAAACTTGTAAGTCGACTAGAAGATGCTACATGGTTTGACCTTGACTGCAAGCAGCAGATAGCCAAACAATAAATCCGTGCCAAACTTTGGACCATAATTACCATATATCATGCTTCACCATACTGCCACTTACTTTTGAAGAAAAGAATTAAAGGCGTCACATGACAGAACCATACCTTAGAAAAAAAAGATCCACACAGCTCTGGAGCTCGGTACCATCGCGTAGCAACATAGTCCTGCAAGGAACATCAGAAAATAACATATTGAGTATGAACATCATATCAACTTTTATATCAGGGTAAAAAATGAAATCATTCACTATTATACCGTCCAAAAGACAGTCGTTGGGGTGTCACTAAATGCAACTCTTGCTAGCCCAAAGTCGCAAACTTTAAGCTTGCAATTTGCGTTTGCCAGTATATTCTTTGGTTTAAGGTCACGATGGTACACATTAGCTGCAACAAAGAACTTAGCAATCAGTAAAAATTTGCAATTAAACCAAGCACCCTATCCCAAACAATTTCCTCTCAATTAAAGAGTGCAAAGATATAAAGGCACAGGCAACAAAAACCGGGGCAAATAGAGTTTACTTCTATGAGAGAGAGAGAGAGAGAGAGAGGGAGAGAGAGATAAACTTCCACCTTTCATGAAGAACAGTAAAAATGTCCACAATTATGTGGCTAACAAACCAAAAGCCAAAGACAAATGTAGCCTTACTTATAAACACATAAGAAAGACAATTAAAGAAATGAAAGAAAAAATAAAGTTTTACCTGTATGCATATATTTCATTGCACGAAGCATTTGGTAAAGGAAAAACTGGTGGTGTTCGCGCGTTAAGTCATCATTAGCTTTGATGACTTGATGAAGATCAGACTCCATGAGCTCGAAAACAACAAATATGTCTTTGAACTCCCTCTTTGATGATGGCAACATTATACGCTTAATTTCGACTATATCAGGATGTCTAAGAAGTCTGAGCAGCTTGACTTCACGTAAAATCCTTATAGCATCAGATACGTGCTCAAATACATCTTTTATTTTCTTTATCGCCACTTTCTCCCCAGTATGCATGTCCAGTGCCGCACAAACAACTCCATAGCTTCCCTTCCCAATGACTTCAAGAATTTTGTACCTGTTTGCATCCCCATATTCAGTGAAAAAATCCATCTCTTTTAGGTCCTGAAGAATGAAAGAGAAAAACAATCAGAATCATGCATGATTGGAAAAAACAACACAATTGTGCGTTATTGGATCATACGGAACGTGCGATAAGTAAATTTTATACGGATTTAAAGATGAAGAAAAAAGAAGCAACTGTAAAACAAAACTAGGGCCAAAACTACTAGTATGACAAACTGGATAACAACTAACAGGCATAATGCTCCCACTCAAAACTAAAAGTCTAAGTAGGCTTGAAGTTAAAAATCAAGGAAGATCCAGAAACATGAGTATGACATCATAAGAAACTCAAAAGCACACAAATCATTGTTTGGACTCACTGCACAAGATATCTGTTCAACTAGAACTTGCTCGAATGAAGCCAAAACCAAGAGTCTTCCTACAGGTTTAATACCCTTAAAAGATGCAAAAATAAGACCATCAAAAATAGATCCAAAATTCATTGCTTTGCGGAACAGAATGAGGTTCTAGTTTCCAGATGTTGCTCTTAGCTTGACCAACTTTTATTAGCCAAAAAACCGAACATCGAATCTATTGAGACAGACTCATTTCTAGCTGTCTAGCAAAACGAGAAAGGAAATGAATACCACCTTTAGTAAAGAAAGCCAGATCGAAAAGGAACCAATAATATTATTCACATTTATCAGGATATAAAAAAACAAAAACATCTTTACAGGATACTAAAACAGTGAAAAGAGAATATTCTTCAGGAACCATTTACAACATTAAGCACTAACATCATTTCAAGTAACGCAAGCAATTCCAAAATTTCAAAGCCACCACTTATTTTTAAAGTTAATTCCTCTCTTAACTGGTAATATTACGACAATAAATCACATCAATTGCGATAACCATGATCATCCAATAGAAAACTTCTGAATATGCAATATCTTGTCTACACCACTGGCTACAAAAGTGAAACAAGCTGTAACATTTTTCAAACTTCAAGTTGATTTAAAGCCCTGAAATTGAAGTACAAGTCAAGGTCCTTTTTTTCTTTCTTTTACACTGTCAGTTCCTTCATTACAGAAAAAAAAATTAAACTAAATGAGACCTTTTCCAAGCTCTCTTCAGTTCCAAAACTATGCCTCTTCAATCTCAGTGAATAATTAAATCCAAAACTTAAACCCCTCCCAACCCCCCCCCCCCAAAAAAAAAAAATCTAACTCAAATCTCAATTTATTTCCTTTTACAAAAACTTCTCACTACCAAAACAGCTAATAAAGCTTAACGAAAAAGCTAACTTCTCCAAATTCCAAACAATTTGATAGAGATTCATGAACTTAACTTTTAAAATCTCAAAAGGTATATTAACTCAAAAATCCATAACACCTAAGCCAACAAGAAATCATGAATAAAGAACAACCTTGAAAATTTCATGTTCGAAGTATGTTCAAGAGAATTAAAAAAGTTAAATCTTTTTCACTTTCATACACAAAAACCAGAACTTAAAATTCCTAAAACTCTATACCAATAGAAAAGAAACTAACCTTCTTCAACTGATCTTGCTGCATCATTTCCAACCCCAAATTAAAAAAAAAAAAAACAAAAAAGAACCTTTTTTTGTTCTATTTATAGTTCTTGTTCACTAAACAAAAAAACCCAGAAACACAAACAAAAAGAAAAGATTTTTTTTTTCTTGGTAGCCAAACACAAGCAGACTAGAAAGACTTAAGCAGCCACATTTGCCCCCACCTAGACCTAATTTTTTCATCACCACCCACGCAAAACAAAGTTTTTTTCTTTTTCTTCTTTAATTCAAATCTTTAGAAGTTCCTGAATTCTTGGTCCTTTGGAAAACTGTAAGATCTGAGTGACAAAGCAAAAGGAAAGCTCCAATGGGTTTCTTTTGTATCTCCTGGAAAGAGAGGAAGAAGAGAGAAAGAGAACATCGCCTGTGAATGAAATATTAAAAAAGTGACTTCTGGTTTATTGTTTTCTTCATTTAATTAATAAATTTCTTCTCTGAAATTCTTTTTGTAAACTTTAAGCCCTCTTTTTAATGATTGTTTGATATTTCATTTTCTTTTATTTATTTAGTTACTTATAGTCACATAGATAGTAAATAGATGTGCAAATGAATTAATTTATTTCTTATTTATAAACTGAGATTTATTCTTAAAGTATTTAAATTTAATTGATTTATTATTTATTTATATTATATATAATGAGCGTAAATAAGTTTAGTGTTGCTTTCGACTCATTAAATTCAAGTGAGTTAATTCATTAAACTTAAATAAGTATTACTTTTTGTAAAAATAAAAATTACCTACTAATTATAAATTTTTTAAATAAATTTTTATTCACATATTTTTTTTATAACACTCATAGTGAGTGTATCATAATCTAGTCTTAAAGAAAACTAATATGTTTTTCAATTTTTATTTTTCAAATAAAGATGGGTATTTGCTTTTTTTACGGTGATCAATAACACCTATTAAAATAATGCGAGATTCAGCACACTCACAAAAATAGATAAATTTTTAATTTATTTTTTAAAAATAATATATTAAATTTTAAAAAGATTAGTAATTTTTCAAATGAAAAAGTGAGATTTTTTTTCAAAACAAAAGATGGGTAGTTTTAAAAAATAAATAAATTTAGTTTTTGCAAGATATAAGTAGTTTTTTTTTAGTAGCGAGTAATTTTTAAACAAATAGGATTAATATAAAAATAAATTAAAATATCAAATATCTTTATTTTATTTTATTATTTTATTTATTTTAATTTTATAATAAAATAAATAATTAAATCAATTTTACTAAACTCATAACACGAAATTACTAATTTTATAATAATATAGATATGTAAAAAAATTTGATAAAACATTTGGTTAAAATGTTTATGTACTTGTTAATTTGATTAAAAGATTTTATAAAATATTCTTTTATTTCTTCAATTTAATTATTGGATTTTAAATATTTGCAAACTAAATTAAAAAATATATATTTATATAACATACAAATAATAATAAAACTAAACTTGTTAAAAGAAATGAGTAATAAATTTGATTTCATGAGCTGAAATACAATGATAAATTGGCTTTAAGTAAATAAAAGGCCATACTAGTATTGATGGGATGTCATTATCTCTAATGGTAGGATTGTATCTTTCAATGTGTCTCATCCCATGTCATGCTCATGAATTTTATTATTGGGAAACTTCATGGATTTTCAAGAACTACCTTCAAAATATGTAATATATATATATATATAACTGGTGATAGGAGAGTCGGTTCACAAATTAAGGTATTTATAATTTAAATCGATTTAAATTTATTTAAATTATTATTTAAATAATAAAATTTTATTTTTTATTTATATTTAATTATAAATATTAATATAAAATAATTTTATTTTTAAATATTATTTTAAATAATAAAATTAATTTTTAAGTCGACTTGATTTAAACTTGGAACTAAAAAAAAGGTTCCCAAGTCATAACAACACTCATCCTATGAATACTTGTATATATATATATATATATATATATATATATATGAGTGCATTTGAATTGAATAATTTTAGACATTTGAAGAAATTTAAAATTGAAGAAATTTTAAGATGCATCTTTTTAAATGATAGCATTTATAATTGTTTTATTTGAATAAAATTTTTTAGTAGGAAATTTAAGTTATCGAAATTTCATACGATAAAAAATAATAATATTTAAAAAAGTACATATATGTATAAAAATATAGGATATTATTATATTTGTAAAAATATATAAATATTATTAATAATATAAAAAAATATATATTAGGATTAAATAAATTGTTATGTTGTTTTTTTTAGTTTTGTATTAAAGTTTACTTGTTTAAAGGTTGAATAGCTTATTCAGCCCAACAAACCTGGCTTGTATTTGGTCAAGCATTGTTTTCATTTTTGTGATACGGGTCGACTCAACTTAGGTCACAATTCATATACAAAAATTACTTAAATTTAATTATAAAAATATAAAATAATTAATATAAAATAATCTTTTAATATTTAAATATTTGTTGAACAATAATTTAAGCTTACCGGCCAAACCGAACCAAATTTGTACTAGAAGAAAGAATTCTTTCTTAAAAGTTAATATAATAATATTTTTTTCACATAATATTTTCAAAGTCATTAAAAAAGTTAAGAACTATTGTATATAATATAATATTATTATAAATAATATATTAATTTATATTTAAAAAAATATTTTAAAAACACTCTTTAACAAATATAAAATATTTAAAATGAAGCAATCCCTTGATAAAGATAGTGCATGGTGTTGCAAGTGTTGTGAATATGACACATTTGGCTTATTCTTTAACTCGAAGATACCATACCATTAAGATTCCCACCACCAACTATAGATATCAAAATAATTTCACAATCAACACTTGCAATGTGCCATTAAATGAATTAAAATAAGTAATTAAATTGAATAAGTATTAGAAAATACTAAAAATTCTAGTAATAAATTACAAAAGGAATTGAAAGAAAAACAAATCATGTAGTTCTAAAGAATATTAGTAAATCTAATTAAATTATAATATGACTATTTTATTACAAATTTGTTGATAAAATGTCACAAATCATCTAGAAACTAGAAGCATAAAAAGATGTGTTGCATTGGAAATTTTAAAATTGAGGAACCAAATTTCTCTTGTCCCCACCAAATTATGTCCTACTAGTTTATATTTCAGTTTTGTATGCAAGATGGGAGTTTTTTTTTATTATTATTATATTGTAATTATGTTTTATAATTAAAATTTTTAAGGAATTAATAATGAAAAAGATCTACTTACACAAGTGCAAAACTTTTTAATTTTATATAATTTTCTAGTTATTAATTAATATTTATCCAATGGTTAAAAGAAAATTGAAAACAAGTAAACAATTAATACTAAGTTGACTTTATAATTAATCATGGGATAAATGTTAATCAACGGCTATAAAATTGTGTTAAAATTAAAAAGTTTTACACTTGTGTAAGTGGATCCCTCCTCGTTACTAATAAAACAAATATTACAATAGTATGATATATGCATTCAAATAAAATTTAAGTAAATTCACATTACACATCAATAATGACATTATTTGTGTTTTTATGCATATGATTCAATAGTGGAATATATATATATATATTTTTTATTTTGAATTAGGAAATATATCGATTTATTATAAAAGTAATATGGCATTATTTAAAAGTATGTTTCCTTTACTCTTTTACCTTAAAAAAATTCTTGTATTCTCATTAATTTTACTATCGAAGAGACTTGTCCACAAGTCATGATGCTCACAAAGCTCATCATCTAGGCCTTGCTTGTCAAAATAATTTATTATTAGATAATTATTTTTATTCAATTTTAATTTTAAAATATTAATATATAATTTTTATATTTTTAATAATAATAAATAGAAATTATTGAACATATTTAAATTGATTTAATCAAATAAAATTTTAGGCCATGAAAATTAAACTTGGAGAAGACACTATTGTAAAATAATAATTTTATTAACAAATGCAGGTTTTGAAGCTTTTATGCCCCATAGAATCAAACAAAATACTAAATAATAAATGATGTTCTATATGGTTTTCTTTTCATTTTTCTTTTTTCTTTACACTAAAATAATAATAGTAAAATCTTTGAACT
>JBBYHK010003123.1:0-12358 GCA_038382065.1 Adansonia grandidieri | reverse complement strand
AAAATTATTTAAATAAAATTTATCCAAATAAGATTAACAATCAACTTTATCAAAATAACTATTTAAATAAAATTTATTCAAATAAATTTAACCAATCAACTTTATTAAAATTTAAATAAATAAATAATTTAACAAAATTATTTAAATAAAATTTATCCAAATAAGATTAACAAATCAACTTTATAAAAATATTTACTGAAATAAAATTTATCCAAATAAATTTAACCAATAAACTTTATTAAAATTTAAATAAATTTATCAAAATTATTTAAATAAAATTTATCTAAATTAATCATATATATAATTATAACTTTTTTGATAAAGTTAGTCAAATCGTAACCGTAGCCCTCCAACTCATCAAGATGAGCTGCAATTGTCATGCTTATTAGTGGGGGTTTAAATGTAATAAATGAACTAGAAAGGAGATAAAAAAAATATGTTATCGCCAAAAATTTAAAAATTAACCAATCAACTTTATCAAAATAATTATTTAAATAAAATTTATCTATATAAATTTAACCAATCAACTTTATTAAAATTTAATAAATAAATACTTTGTCAAAATTGTTTAAATAAATTTACCCAAATAAGTTAACCAATCAAACTTTATCATTAAAAACTAAAGATAAGATAATACTTTTTTTAAATTATGTAATTTAAATGCTTTAAAATAAAAAAAGAATCAAGTAACAACAAAAAATCAAGATTCAGGTATCAGAAATGAAAATAAATTCCTTCCAACATATATTGTTCATATCTCAAACAAAGAAGTAGTTAGGATTTTATTTGTCTAATATTTTAGATAAGTATGTTGTTTTGTTGTGTTTTAATTGGATTTTTTACGTTGCACCTTTGATCATATATATATTTTTTGGTTTCTTATAGGGAAAGAGAGTAAGATTTTTCTAGCAATTTATAAGATAAACTTAACTTCATTTTATGATTTCGCATATTTAATAATAGATTACAAATAAAGAGAAATGTCCATATTTACTTCAAAAATGGAAAAGGTAAGTGCTTTACTATATTTCATTAAATCTATGCTCTTTTGTTTTTTGAAATTGATGTTTACAATTTAATACCATTAATTAATTAAATTTTAAAACATTTTCCTTTTCAATACTTACAGGAATGTCAATCTACACCAAACGTTCAGCTCAAAGATTTTGAAAAGCATCAAAGTTTTGCAAGTTATATAAATGATGAAGATAAAATATTTCTCAAATTCCTACAAAAATAAATTTGCACACATAAGTAAGTTATGGCATTCATTATTAAATATTTAGAATTATTATTTATTTTCAAATTTCAAATGTACTTTAAATTTATATAAACCTGCATAGTTACAGAATAATTTAAAAAATGAAGGCACTAAAAATTAAAGAAAATTGATATGAAAATCATAAAAATTTTTGCTTTTTATTTTAATATTATATTGATGCACTCAATAATGCTATTTATTCTATCTATTGAATATTTTTATTCTTTCTGAATTATGTTATAAATTTTTGTCAAATTTCTTTAATTAATGAAAATATTATAATTTAATATCTTTTTTGTATTTTATGAATATATATATATTTTATATTGGCAAATAGTTATATAAAATTATTTCATATTTGTACAAAGACTCCACGTAAACAAACAAAACTTATTCATTCCTCGCACACATCATAAATGTTTTAATGAATATGTACCTAGAATAACATACGTACAACTTATATTTATGTCTTATAAAATTTAATAACATGTAATAACTTTATTCAATCAATTATTTAATTTTCATAATTTTTAATATTCAAATATTAAATTTATCCAAATATTTTAATATATATATATGATATTATTCTATCTTAATTCAAAGCACACAAAAATATTTCAACTCATTCTTATCAAATATATATTAAATCTAAATATACATGTATTAATTTAAATAAATAAAATTGATACGTCAATCACACGGGTAGCAAACTAGTTTTAAATTGAAAACAAAATCCTTTTCTTGTTAAATCTTAAATTTTATCAAAAGGATTATCTTAAATTCAAAACTACATCAAATCTTTAAAGATTTATTTTTAACAAAACTATTTAAAATTAAAAATGACTTACACTCTATTATATTTTCTCAACATTGAAATTTTCATTTTTCTTTCATTGTTTAATCAAAATTATATTTTAAAGTTTGCACAAGCTCATAAGCAGCAGGAGTATTCTCAATGATCAAGCGTTTAAAGTTAAAAGCACTTTGATTTTCATTAATGCAAAAAGCCAAAACCCTTGTCATTCTATTTACTACCACTTTAACAACAATTTTATGAATGACATAGCAAAGTAAGTGATTAAATGGCTAGAGTTGAAAGCACTTTGATTTTTATTAATGCAAAAGGGTAAGACATTTGTTATTCTATTTACTAGCACTTTAGCAAAAATTTTATAAATGACATAGCAAAATAATAGGTCTAAAATAGGTCAAGTGGTTTAGATTTAGTTTTTAGGAATCAACACAATGTCGATGTGGTTTTAAGTCATGCAACGATGTATCACCATTCAAAAAATTCAAACAAAGAGGGACAATGTCAGACTTAATAATATGCTAGTATTTTTTATTAAAAAAAGTGCAGTCAAATTGTCAAGTCCAAGAGATTTGGTAGGATGCATCTATTTAAGGGCAATCTCTATTTTTTTATATCTAATCTCTACAGAAAAGATATGATTCACCTTATTTGTGACCCGAGGATTTATCACTTTAATGATTTTCTCACTATTATATGATTTCAAAAAGTACCTAAAAGTAGTTGAGAGCTATGCTTTGAATCTCTTCTTTCGATTCCCTCTACACTCCATATTTATTTTCTAAAACCAAAATAAGGTTTTTCGCCTTCCATATGTTTCTTAAGCATGATAATATTTTGTTTTTATATCTTCTTCCCATAGCCTTCTGATTCTAATCGCTATCTTCCATAAATTTCCTCTTCTTTCTGTAATTCATTTAACTTTCATTTAGTTTCCCTTTCTTGCTAATGTATCTAGACTAATATATTGAAAGTAGCTTCATATATTTTGCAGGTGTTGGATTTGAACTTTCATTCTAAATTTCTTTAACTACTTTAAAAAGTGTCATGTTTAGTGTCATTCCACACTTATGAAACAACATTTTCATGCTTAATCTTTTTTGCCCATAGTGCCTCAAAAAGGAATTTTCCTCTTAAAGCTTGTTGGCTTGCTACAAAAAGTATCCAATAACAAGGGATAGTTATTTAATCCAAAACTAAACAAATATTCCACAAGATAGTGTCGATAAATGTCAATTCACTCTTTAGTTGCAAAAGCTCTATAAGCCTCTCTCAAATTAAACACATAGTTTCTATATTGTTACTTATATCCCAGATCCTCTAAAGTATTGTCTTTGACCGCTTTTTTAAATGCCTTTATTTGTTTTTCTGCCTTCAAACAATTCCATTTTTCTCATTCCCTTTAAGATTTCATTGACGTCTCCAATAGAAACCCTAGTTAGAAAAGGCTACCCTGCGAGCCTTCTTAATAATTCCGATGAAGTACTATTTCTTGCTATCTCTGCTCACCATAGAAACATGTGAGTCTTCGTGCAACTTAAGTATTCTCCCATACATCCATATTAATATGGCTATTTGAATAACGTTTGATTTGAAGTTTTGACTCCTCTTTCCACATCATCACTAATCGCTTCATTTGCTAGCATAATCCATTACAAAGCAATTATACATGGTACTTTTCTTGCGTATTATGTTGAACTCAATTGTTGTCAAATTAGTTTCACAAAGGAACAACACTTTGGGATCTTGTTTTTGAATAAGCGTTTTAAAGCTTGAACTGTCCATGGGTTCCCAAACCAAGTAATTCCAACTCAATGTTTTCATTGTGACAAATAGAGCTAGAATCTAGTCTCTTCAAATAGCTCTTCAATTTTGCTTCCTTTCGATCCCCATTCTTTAACTTTTTTCTTAACATTGTCCATCTCCATGAAGCTTCTATTTGAAGTAATCTATTGGCTCTTTCTCTTTCATGTTTTAATAGCATGACAACTAATATCATCAATGACCTTTCTTACACTTTTTTCCATCTTGCTTGGAACTTCTCATTCTTGATACCATTATCCTCGACTTTTTTTTTTTTTTTTTGTATCTTTTCTCATTTTCCTCGCTTACATATCCACTATTAATACCTATTAGCTCTAATCCCCGTAATTAATCCCTTTCATTGTTGACTTTTGTATCTTCCTTTTCAAAATTATCCATAATGTTTACCTCCTAATTTCTCACCTTTAAATCAGTCTCCAACTCATTGGTCAAAGTCAAGGAATGTTATTAACCAATCCTATTCAAGGTTGTTACCATTTTCATCCTCTAAATTTCGTCTACCTTCTAAAGTTAGCACATATTTATCCCTTCTCGAATCTTCCAACATCACTATGATATTAGCCTCAATTACCATCAATCTTCCTTACTATATTGATTTCCTAGCATTTACCTTTAATTGCCAGGATAAAACTATTATATCTAAACATATTTTTTCCCTTCGATCTTTTTAAATGCCACATCCTGAGGAAGTGACCAAACTATTGCATCTAACATTCACTTTCTTTCTCTACTTCTTTAATGTCACATTCTTATTTTACATGCTCTATCTTCCCCCATTCATAACAAAAAATGGGAAGTCTCTTATATTCAAATGCCCTCAGCTTTATTTCCCTTCACTTGTCCTTTATAATAGTATTTCTTTCCTTAAAAGTTTAGTGTTATTCACCTACAATCTTATTCTAAAGAATATACCATAGCTTCCATTGTCTGTACTCATATCTAAACGCAGTCAAACAAAAAAATTTACCATCCAACTTTATTGCCATTTCTTTCTTAAGCCGACATAGTAGACAGTCACAGTTCTCACCTAAAAATATGCAGATTCAAAAGAATAATCTCTTAGTCTTAAACTTGCATTATATTATTGTAACATCTGTAAATGTTTATCAAAACGTCAAGGGCTTTTTTCATGAACTTTTTTCTTGCCACCTTCTGTTGAGAACTTAAAAACAAATAAATTGGATTAAGGTATCAGAATATTTACCTCCATGGTCAATCTGTACACAATCTTGAAGGTTACTATCGTTGCTTTTTTGTTGAAAGGTCGATTTGTTAACAGTTTCCCCACAAAGCCATGGTTTAGACTTACCCAATTTACTAACCCCTTCTCTCTCTCCCTCAACCACTTCTCTTTCCTCCCCCGCAAGAGAGAGTTTTACTTATATTTCTCGAAATCATCTTATATAACAAGAATCACTGATAATATTTACCCAATTAACTAGCACTACATAACCTAAAATTATTAATAGGAGTTCTTAAGATAGTAAATCATTATATGTAACAAGACTAATATTTCTACTACAAAGAGAATTGAGAAGATTAAAAAAATATTTTGTTAGTATGTTTTTTGATAGATGAGTAGGATTGAACAGTTGGTCTGTTTGGTAAGAAAATTAAAAACTGAATTTGTTAAAGGAATCGACTGAACCGATCGACTTTTATCAGTACAATCAAACTAACTAAACCGAATAAATTTACATCGGTTCAATCAGTTAGTTTCAGTTAAAATGGCTTAAAAGGATAATTTATTCAAACTAGCATATAAATGGACCAATATTACCTACAAATGAATATATATTAAAACAATACATAAGCAATATTACTTATAATTTAAGCTTCAAATTAAAAGGAGTTAAAATGGTTTACATAAGCAACGCAGATTCAAACTAGCCTATAAATGAAAATGAAGTTTAACAAACAATACAATCGAACTTGCAAATGAAAATGAAGTGTAACAAGAGTATAATCCAACTTAAAAGTAAAACAAAGAAGTCTAAAATCTTCCATTTCCTGCAAAGATCCTTCACAAGCCAAAAGGCCACGACTAATATTGCCTACAAATATAGTGAAGATATGTTAATAAGAATACAATACACAAGCATTTAGTTATCTAATCTTGTAATCAAATCCATTATTGTAAAAAACCTAGTCCATAATAATCATCAACCATAGTTTTTCAGCCAATGTTTTTTACATTAAAACTAGTCTATAACTAATCCATAACAAGCCTAATCTTGTACAAGAATTTTACATTATTGTGTAGCATATCCTCAAATTCAAACCAATCCATAGCCAATCCATAACAAGCAAGTAGTAAGACACATTACCTTAACTCCTCAAGTGATAAATAGATATTATTTTCTAATCAATTATGGGATCTAAGGCAATCTTTCACAAACTACAAATATATAAAAAATAACAGAAGTAAGCCTAAAAAATATAATAAATGTAAAAAACCAAAAGTAAACTTTAAAAAATAGCAAAGAGTATTACCTAAGTCAGATTTGTCAAGTTGTCCAACATCATCTTTTGGTTGAAATACATCAAAAATAGATGATCCACGTAGCCATCTTAAGCATAGATAAAAGCTTGCATAATCTTAGGAGTTAAAGAACTTCTATCTGGATCAAGCACATGTCCATCAGTGCTAAAAGTAGATTCAGAAGCTATTATAGATATGGGCATCGTCAATGCATCATGAGCTATATTGAAAAGGGCAGGGAACATATGGATCTTAAGTTTCCACCAAAGAAAAACATCAAAATCTTCATTGTCATCACCCTCAGGTTGTTTACTCAAATATTTAGCTAATTCTGCATTGTTCTCTTCTTTGCCAATTTCAATCATATAACTATTATACTCAGCCTTAAAGATTTTTTCTTTTACGATACTCCAGCTTTAGTGGTCGGTTACGTAACTTCACTCACTTGATTACTATCACCAATGTCCTTAGAATAAGCCTGAAACTTCCTCTTATGGTCATTATACAAATCCTCTAATGCTTCTTGCACTTTCTTCATCATCACAAGAACTTCATAACTAGAATACATTTTGATAGAGCAATGTTCGACAAAAGAAAGTTTCTTTGATGGGTCAAGAATGCAGCAACGTACACCAACATATTCATTTTCTCAATATTTCCCTAATACTTATCATATCTATCCTTCATTTTCTTAGCCATTACATTCAATTCAAAATCAGGATTAAATTGCCATTCTCACAAAGTTGAATAAATTATAGCAATCTGATTAAGAAATTTGTTATAGGTGATATAACAAGAACATGAGACCTTTATTGTAAGGTCATAAAATTTTTTTAGGAAAAGGCAAAACTTCCTAATAGCTACCCTATCATTTTAATCGGGTACCCCATCTCCCATAACAAGTTTACCCTTGTAAGAAGGGTCAACTTCTTTAAATGTTTCAAAGGTCTTTTTAAACTTTTGGACTGCATTTAACTTTAACTAAGTGGAAATCCATTAAGTGCTAACCTCCAAAGACAATAGACTTTTAGTCTGAATATGTTTATTCACAACACACTCTTGAAATTTGGCTAACCTTGAAGGTGATTGTCTAACATATCTGACTGCCCTTCTTACATGAGCCACTAATTCATTCATTTCCTTCAAACCATCACAAATAATAAGGTTCATTGTATGTGCAATGCATCTTATATGCATATAGTTTCCTTCTAGTATACTAGTTCCCAAATTGTTGAACATTTGCTTTAAGTATGAGACTGCAACATCATTAGAACTAGCATTATCAAAATCCTCAATCACACAAGCATGTCTCAACTACCTTACCAATGGCTTCACCTTTGTGATTAGACACAAGATAAAAGTTCAACATTTTCTTATTTAATTTTTTATCTTTGTCTATAAAGTGGGCTTTAAGACACACATAATTCTATCTTTTTAGTGAGGTCCATGTGTCAGTTGTAAGAGATATTCTTAAAGAAGATGATTTCATGAATGCCTTAGGCTATTCTTTTCAATAGAATAAATTTTATAACAATCCCTAGCAACAGTCCTCTGTAATGGTATACAAAATCTAGGACAAGCAAGAGACATGCAATGCCTAAATCCTTTCTCTTCCATAAACCTAAAAGGTAACTCATCTATAATTATCATCTCAACTACTTCTCTCCTAATAACATCTTGATTTAACCTCCAAGTACCTAATGACCTTGATCCTTTCGATGGTAAAACTAACTCCGTTTGAATACCATCACCACAACCATAAAGGGTCTTTCTATAAGAACCTAACTGATTTTTCAATGAAGCCATTCCATTTCTTTTTGGATCAGCAAAATATTCTCTATCACAATAATTGCATCTAGCTTGGAACTCACCTTTCTCATTGATAAATTTGGTAAAATGATCCCATACCTCAGACCATGGCTTAAAAGGTCTCTCCTCAGCGCTTTAAAGCTTATAGCTTAAGCTCCAATTCCTAATGCTACTTTAACATTGGGAGAAAGACATTGAAGGCTTAATTGTGTACTGGGATTAAGTATGGGATCTAAAGTATTTTCAGTAGACATTTACAAAAACAAATAAAAAATATACAAAGTTTAAAGTAAAGCCATAAATTATGAAATTATGCAATAGTCACATCTTATTCATAACTTCATTGGTAACCAAAAAGTAAGCTCGCGTCTAATATTAATAATTGATAAAAAGAATTTTACTTTACTATACATATCATATAATGGAACTACCATTGTATCGAATGCTATTTGAAAAGCAAATTTATCATGATGAGTTAACCACGTAAAAGCAACTTTGAAAAGCAAATTTACTATTCCTTTGTGGTTTTTATTACTGAAAACAAAAGTTAGGTCAATCATGTAAAAGCAAATTTATCATCAATGAGTTAAATAGTGAGTTTTCTAGTTGTAACAGTATATATATAAATAAATGTAATAATTAACATTTTTTTAAGTATATAAAAAATTTAAGTATAAGTTTTTGAAGTTGTTTTTAACAAATTTGAATTAAAATCAGTCTTTGCAAACAATTCAGTGGAAATGTTGTCATACAATTCATTTTGAACAAAATAATTCGTTTTGTTTGTGCTTCTATTGTCAGACAAAATAGTGGAGCTTGAATCACATAGGTGGAAACGTTGCACAATTTATGAACAAACAGGCCAATAGCTGGCAAGGAAAATGGGAAAATTAATGAGATCTTATACAAACAATATCCTTAATGATAGTAAAGTAAGCATAAAATCTTTCCCCTAAACTTGAATGGTGTTACCTCAATGCAAGCAAAGGAAAATAGCCGCCGATGGCCAATAAAGACAAAGCAACAGCTTAAGGTGTTTTGGATGGAGCTGGATAGAGGTCTCGACGAGCTGAGTGATTTAGACGACAAAGGTTTAAACTTTAGAGGCAGAGGAGACAAGCTTAAGGGCTGCTTTTGAGGAGTAATATTTCGACCAAGGCTAAGAGTTTAGCTGTTAGGGTCTTTATTTCTTTAAGTGATTTTATCAACTGATAACCGACCAAACTAACTTACTAAACCAAATTGAGTAATTCGATTAATTCGGTTAAGTCAATTTGAACTGAATTTTGCACAGTCCTATTTAAATTTCTTAAAAAAAAAATTATTTAAATTATTTATTTTTTTTACTTAACAAGTCTTATTTATTCACTTAATCTTTAAATATATACCATATCATATATATAACCAATGAAATAAGGTACATATTGAGCATGTAAACCCTACTAATAAAAATATGCTCTATTTATACGACACCTAAATTAAATAAAAAATTACTTGTAACTTAAAAATTAAATAACAAAATCAGGAGAAATTCAAATATATTGTTATCCATGTGGATAACAAATAATTATTTAAACAAAATTTATCCAAAAAATTTAACCAATCAAGTTTATGAAAATTTAACTAATCAACTTTATCAAAATTTAAATAAAAAAATAATTATAAAAATTATTTAAATAAAATTATCCAAATAAGATTAACCAAATTAACTTAATCAAAATTTAACTAATCAACTTTATCAAAATTTAAATAATTAAATAATTTATCAAAATTATTTAAATAAAATTTATCCAAATAAAATTAACCAATCAACTTTATCAAAATAATTATTTAAATATAATTTTATTCAGATAAATTTAACCAACCAACTTTATCAAAATTTAACTAATCAACTTTATCAAAATTTAAATAAATAAATAAATAATTTATTAAAATTATTTAAATAAAATTTATCCAAATAAGATTAACAATCAACTTTATCAAAATAACTATTTAAATAAAATTTATTCAAATAAATTTAACCAATCAACTTTATCAAAATTTAAATAAATAAATAATTCAACAAAATTATTTAAATAAAATTTATCCAAATAAGATTAACAAATCAACTTGATAAAAATATTTACTTAAATAAAATTTATCCAAATAATTTTAACCACTCCACTTTATTAAAATTTACATGAATTTATCAAAATTATTTAAATAAAATTTTTTTAAATTAATTATATATATAATTACAACTTTTTTGATAAAGTTAGTTAAATCGTAACCCTAAGCCTCCAACTCATCAAGATGAGCTGCAATTACTGAGCTTATTAGTGGGGGTTTAAATGTAATAAATGCATTAGTAAGGAGATAAAAAATTATGTTATCACCAAAAAATTAAAAATTAACCAATCAACTTTATCAAAATAATTATTTAAATAAAATTTTTTAAATAAATTTAACCAATCAACTTTATCAAATTTAAATAAATAAATAATTTATCAAAATTGTTTAAATAAATTTACCCAAATAAGATTAACCAATCAAACTTTATCATTAAAAACTAAAGATAAGATACTACTTTTTTAAATTATGTAATTTAAATGCTTTACATTAAAAAAAGAATCAAGTAACAATAAAAAAAAATCAAGATTCAGGTATCAAAAATGAAAACAAATTTCTTCCAACATATATTATTTATCTCTCGAACAAAGAAGCAATTAGGATTTTATTTGTCTAATATTTTTGATAAGTATGTTATTTTGTTGTGTTTTAATTGGATTTTTTACATTGCATTTTTTATCATATATGTATTTTTTGGTTTCTTATAGGGAAATAGAGTAAGAGTTTTTTAGCAATATATAAGGTAAGCTTAACTTTTCAATTTATGATTTTGCATATTTAATAATAGATTACAAATAAAGAAGAATGTCAATATTTACTTGAAAAATACAAAAGGTAAGTGCTTTACTACATTTCATTAAATCTTTGCTCTATATTTTTTTGAAATCAATGTTTACAATTTAATACCAATAATTACTCAAAATTGAAAACAAATTTCATTTTCAATACTTACAGGAATGTCAACTACACCAAACGTTCAGCGTAAAGATTTTGAAAAGCATCAAAGTTTTGCAATCCATGTAAATGATGAAGAAAATATTTTTGAAATTCCTGCAAAAATAAATTTACACACGTGAGTAAGTTATGACATTCATTATTGAATATTTAAAATTATTGTTTATTTTCAAATATCAAACGTACCTTAAATTTATATAAACCTGTAGGGTTACAAAAATAATTTTAGAAAATGATAGCACTACAAATTGAAGAAAATTGATATGAAAATCATAGATACTTTTGCTTTTTATTTTAATATTATATTGAAGTACTCAATAATGCTATTTATGCTATCTATTGAATATTTTTATTCTTTTTGAAATATGTTATGATTTTTGTCAAATTTCTTTAATTAATGAAAATATTACAATTTAATATTTTTTTTGTACTTTATGAATATATATCTTAAATAGGCAAATAATTATATAAAATTATTTCATATTTGTATAGAGACTCCACGTAAACAAAAAAAAAAAAACTTATCTGTTCCTTGCATAAATCATAAATGTTTTAATGAATATGTACCTAGAATACCATATGTACAACTTATATTTATGTCATATAAAATTTAATAACACATAATAACTTTATTCAATCAATTATTTAATTTTCATAATTTTTAATATTCAAATATTAAATTTATCCAAATGTTTTAATATATATATATATATATGATATTAATCTATCCTAATTTAAAGCACAAAAAAATATTTCAACTCATTCTTATCAAATATATATTAAATCTAAATACAAATATATAAATTTAAATAAAAAAAATGGATCCGTAAATTGCACAGGTAACAAACTAGTAGACCTGCTCAAGGGCCGGGCTACTCGCCCAAGCCTGAAGGTCCGCCCGAAATTTAGGAGGGTTTGGACAAACATAATAGACCCGAAAAATGGGCCTGGACAAAAAAAATAGGCCCGATTAAAAAATGGGTCGTGCCTTGGGTTCGACCTTCAAAGCCCGAACCTGGCCTGGCCCGGCTCGGTTTACTATTATATTATATTATATTTATTTTATATTTTATGTATTATGTAATTTTTATCATATAAACAATACATA
>JBBYHK010003092.1:0-12363 GCA_038382065.1 Adansonia grandidieri | reverse complement strand
CGGGGCCAAATTCGTGCCTAGCTTAGAATTTAAAATTACGTAAAAGTGATTACATTTAACATAAAATAAAAAAAAATAATATAAACTATACTCAAACCTGAACCCGAACCCAAATTGCCTTGAACCCGAATGGACCCGAACCTGAATGAACCCGAACCCGAATCAGCCCAAACCCGAAAAAACCCGAACTCGAAATGACCCATCCCAAACCCGATCGAACCCGCCTAATTGCCACCAGAAGGTGGGAGGAGCCTAGGCAATAGTAAATTTGTTCAAAGCAGAATTGCTCGCACGCTTTGATAGGCATGGTTTATATTAAATTTGTTCAAAGCAGGATTGCTCGCACGCTTTGATAGGCATGGTTTATATTGAATCGAGTTTGGGTGCGAGATTTAGATTGATTTAATTTGATTAAAATTATTATTTATTTAATAAAAATAATTTTTATTTAAATTTAATAAATATATAAATGTTAATGTAAAAAATATTTTATATTTTAAATAGTAAAATTTATCATTAATAAAAAATTTTAAACATTTAAGCCACAACCTAACCATCTCAACTTATAACCAAGTACTAAAGAATTATATGTTCTTAATGCCCTAACAATTGAATATAGCAAGGAGTAGCATATAGAGAAGCAAAAAAGTGGTGGTCGTTCTAGAAAATTAAAATGGAAGAAATTGGCTGAGGATAAGGAGGAAAATCTGAAGCTAAAATTGAAATGGGAAAAAGAAAACAACGACAACAGCTTGTGGAATATACCTTTTAAGGATTTTACTGCTCACCTAAATCCAAAGATTCAAATGAAATTTAAGAGTTCGTGCACAAAACTGAGACCTATTAAAAAATCAAACTTGATCTTTGCATTAACATCAACTTGAACCTAAATCGGCTCAATCCGTATTATAAATTATTTATTTTTTATATTTATATGCATTACGTAATTGCATTTATGTAAAATTTAATTGAAAGAAATATTCTTTTAGCTATTATTGATGAAGAAGAATATTTTTGTTTTTAAACACATAAATAAACATTTTCTCACTTTTGTATAAGTCTTCGAGTTTATTTCTTTAGTTTACTTTAATTACTTTTGATGATTCACAGGTTTGTTACACAAACTAGACTAGAAACCTTGATAACTCTATAAAATAGAATTATTTAATCTCAATATGTGCATTAAAGTAGCTAAGTCTTTATAAATAATTAAGTTTCGGTTTATTTCACATTAGTTTTATTTATTAAATTTATAATTAAATACATTGTATTCTGGTAGCTTTCATAAACTTAATAAAGAAACGAGTGGGGTCCAATTGAATAACTTTCCAAAGAAAATTGTTCAAGTTACTTGCATTCCACGTTTCTCCTTTCCAAATTTTGGCTATATATAGGATTTTTTAGTGTTTGAGATTTTTGGAGAGACTTTTAAGCTTCATTTTAACCTAGCTCGTGAAAAGAGAAGCCATCAAAGGAATTCAAGAAGCCAAAAGAGCTTTTAGATATTTGATGACTAAAGACCTGACAACCTTAGTTTTTTTTTTTTTTTCCTTATGCTTTTTATTTTCTTGTCATATTGATGATGGTGAAATTATTTTACTTTATGTTTTCTTTATTTATTATGAACTAAATTTATTTTTCTAGCGTTGCAATAGAACTTAATATGTAATTTGGATTATTTTATTTTATTTTATTGATATCAATGATATTTAACTTGTTTGTTCAATCTTGTTCTTAATGCTTCTGATTGATTAGCCCTCAATTAGATTAACTTAGTAACACTAATGAACTTGGCAAAGGAAATTTTGTGTTTAAATTTGGATTAAATGACATGTTTTTCATATTCATCTATTGCGATGAAATAATTTGCATGTAAAATAGGATTATGCAAGTCATACGTAACCTAATTAGAGTCTAAGCTTAATGAGTTTTTTTTTTAATTTGATTTACATAGGAATATAGTAAATTGGTTAAGACAAATATTTTTATAAGACCATTGAAAGATACTTATAAATAAATTAGAACTCTAGGTTAACAATTCATTGTCATTAATCAAGTAAGAAGGTAAAACAGATACAAATGAAGTGTTGAGAAAAGTTGTAATTTTAGGTTTTTTCATTGATTAGGTAAACCCTATTTTTTTTTCTTTGCTTTGCTATTTAGTTAAATTTAGTATTTTAATTTTATTTTACAATATTTTAATCAATTGTTTGGATAAGGTTAGATTGTTTTAATTTTAGTAATTAGTTAATTTAGTACAATTCATCATGGGATAAAACTAAAATGATTGGAAAAGGATTAAATTTCAATCAAATTGGTCTTCATAAAACATAATGGGACTCGTTTGCATTAAACTAGTTTGATTGGAGGCAAAGTTTAATTTCAACCAAATTAGTCCCATGTAATTGAGAGCTTGTTGGAATTGGTATGTAACTAAATTAGATAATTTTAAAATTAAAATAAATTATGTACAAAAAAAAATTCAATTAAAAGCTTTTAAGTATGCAAAAATCTTGGAAATAAGCAGTATAAATAAAATTTAAGTGCAAAAATCCTAATTGAAAATTTCATAGCAGAAATTAAATTGAAAGGACTAAATTGTAAAAAATAAAAATTTGATTAAAATTCATGCACTTAAAGGGGTTAATTAAATTTTACATGTGATAAATTTAATTAAGAATTTAATTATATAGCAAATCTAGTAAAAAATCATAATAAATTTGAATTTAAAAAATAAAAAAAATTGATGTGGAATGATTCATCAACAAAATTCTCATTGATAAAAGAATTTAGAAAAAAAATCCTTAAAAAATTAAAATAAAAATTTCCATGCAAAGAAATTAACTAAAAACTTATGCATAGAGGCTTATAAAATTTCGTACTTTAACGGATTCAATTTTCGTGCTAAAAAGAATGTTAGTGCGCTTTGTTGAAAGATTAAAATAGGCTGAGTGAACTTGTTGGAAACTGTATAAGATTTAAACAACAATATTTTAATTTCAAAGCCTTAGGTCCATGAGAAGGAAAGTTCTCTTAGCCCACAAAAAAATAAATGGGAAAATATTAAAAAAGTGAAAATTAAAATAAATTTTTTCATGGAAAAGTTCTAAGTGAAAGAAATTAAATAAAATGATTCTTTATACAAAAATTTGAAAGAAATATGTCCAAAATTAAGAAATCTAAAGTATGGACGCTAAAAAAATTAAACTTTATGTATACTAAATGAAAATTTCCATATTATGGGAAAATAAAATGAATAAGAAAATTCATGGGTGGAAAGAAAGGAAATTCCATACTTGAAGGGTTTTTTTAGTAGAGAAATTCATGAAATGGGAAATTTCATGTTTTAACCATAGTAAAATATTTGAAGAAATATCTTAAGTGTTAAATTCTAAAAATAAAATTCTATATTAGAAAAAATATGGTTAGCATAAGGAAATCTCTGGTGTGGAAAAAAAAAACGATTAAAATTTTTAAACTTGTAAAAAGTTTACAAGAAGCACTGTTACAAAAGAAAATTTCTATACTGAAAAGAAATGGAAAAAAATAAAAACTATGAATTTAAATCTAAAAAAATGAATTCTGAGGTGTTTAATTTGAAAATATAAAAATATAAAAAATTTTAGATTGGGAAAAAATTTTATGCAAAACATCCTATGGAATCAAAAATTCCGTATTCCAAGAGGACAAAAAAATCAAAACAAATTCGAGTATAAGGAAAACTAATTGAGTCCAAAATTTTTATCAAAAATATCTAATGAGAGAAATATAAATTGAAATTAGAAAAAAAATTTACAAAGGAATTCTCACAAAAGGGGAACTCTTAGCACAGTAAAAAATTCATAATTAATTAATAAATTTGACGATTAAAATCTCATGGTTTAAATGCTAATTCGAACTTTCTCTTGAAAATTTTTGATATTTTCAGAGTGAATATTAGCATAAATACCAAATAGGTATCAATAAAAATACATGATGATCAACTTACAAAGTTTGCGAAAAAAAGGTCCTAAAAATTTCTAAAAATAAAAAACATGACTGCAACATCACGTTTAAAATTAATTTAAAATTCCACAAAAAAGTATTTAAAAGCTAATTTTTCCCTTCAGGTGTTTTTTTATCTAGGTTCTTTATGAACCTTAAAATTGCCATTCTTCAATTGTGTGCATGAATCGTCATTTTTATATGACTAAATAGCTCTTAAAAAGGCCCGGTCTACCTACAGGAGGTCGACCCCCATTGGTATGGCTATTTGGTTCTCGAATATGGGCTATTATAGATTGTCGAAGAGAAGGTTAGACAAAATTAGGCATCTACAATAATGTAATTTCAAATGATGTCATCTGATCGAGACTCTTTCCTTTCTTACTCCTAGATAAGGCAAAGAGTTGGTTAAATTTACTTCCGGCTGGCTCTATTACTACGTGGGATAATTTACCCTAAAAGTTTCTTACCAAATATTTTCTTCCAAACACGATAGCAAAGATGATGAATGATATCACCTTTTTTAACCAGATTGAGTCAGAATCATTATATGAAGCTTGGAAAAGATATAGGGATTTGGTTTGAAGATATTTGCACCATAATCTACCTAAATGGCTTTAAATATAAACATTTTATAGTAGGTTGATGGGTAATATTAGGACTACAATAAAATGCTGCTGTAGGCGGAACACTTATGGGGAAGTCACTTGAAGAACCTTATGAGTTACTTGAAGAGATGGCTTTTAATAATTATCAATGGTCAACCGAGAGAAATTTGCCAAGGAAAGTTACAAGTATTCATAACCTGATGTAATTACTTTAATAAATGCACAACCAAAAACATTATCAAAGAAAGCTAATGCTGCGAATGTACATTTAGTTCAGAGCCCATTTATGATTTATGAACTATGTGAGGATGGACATTCAGTGATCATTGCCTAACTTATGTTGAATCAGTTAATTATATGAGGAACTATAGCAGACAACAAAATATCCTTTATTTGAACATTATGATCCTAGTTAGCGTAATCATCGAACTTCACTTGTAATAACAATCAATGATGTTCATCTACAATAAGCAAGCATTGCCTCCTACGTTTCCACAGCTGGCTCAAGCTTTTGATCAACTTTAAGCTTCAACTCAAGAAAAAAAGTTGCCATTGAAAAATATGGTTATGCAATTTATTCAAACACAAAATGCTAACATTAGAAAACTGAAGCTTTTATTTAGAATCAAGTAGCATCTCTAAAACCTTGAGATGCAAATAGGTCAACTTTGCTAATGCCATTAATAATTGTCCTATAGATGCAGTTCCTAGTAACACTAAGCCTAATCTGAGAAGAAATGAAAAGAAACATTGTAAATTTATCACACTTAAAAATGGTAGAAAGATAAAGGGAGATGTTAAGAAATCAGATTCATCTGAGGAAAAAGAAGAGGTGAAAAAGAAGCTGTCAAGGTTCATCGATAGCAACTTTAGGGATATCCACCACCACCCTTTCCATAACGCCTTTAAAAGTACAGACTTGACAAACAATTCCAAAAGTTTCTTTAGGAGTTTCAAAAATCCATATTAATATTCCTTCTACTAAAGCTTTAGAATGAATGCCATGTTATGTAAAAAATATCTTAACTAGGAAAGGAAAATTAAGCGAATTTAAGACTGTTGCATTCTATTGAGAAGTGTTGTGCTATATTGTAAAAGAAATTTCCACCCAAACTTAAAGATCTTGGAAGTTTCACCATTCCATGCACCATTGAGACTTAATTTTTTATGAGAGCTTTATGTGATCTTGGTGCAAGTATAAATTTGATGTTAGTTTTATTTATAAAAGACTAGGTTTAAGGGAAGTAAAACCCATCACAATCAATTTACAATTGGCAAATCGATTTTACACATACCCAAGAGGCATTGTTAAAGATGTTTTGGTTAAGGTTGACAACTTTACTTTCCCAACTAATTTCATAGTTCTTGACATGGAGGAAGATCATGAAAATACCCCTAATTCTAGGGAGACCTTTTTTAGTTACAGTAAAACTCTCACAGATGTACAAAAAACAAACTTATAATGAGAGTGCTAGATCAATTGGTAACTTCTACTGTTTTTAAAGCTACGAAATTTTCTAATGAGTTTGATGAGTGTTTTGCAGTGAATATGGTAGTGTAACAAGCATGGTTTTTATAAATAGTTATCCCATTGATTCATTAGAGGCAACTTTGCTGTCTACTTCATAAAAAATGATGATGTGTATATTGAGTGTTTAAAGTTGCTCAATACATCACAGTTGACTCGATCTACTCCTAAATTTGAAATGTTGGAACTTTTATTTAATGCATCTACGTGGACCTCTACTGAGGATCCACCTTCCCTAGAACTTAAACAACTCCCTTCATATTTAAAGTATGTTTTTCTTCGCCAAAATTCTACTTTTCTTGTTCTTATCTAATCTTCTTCTAGTGATGAACAGTAGATACATTATTTAGGGTGCTTAGAGAGCATAAAAAGGCTTGGGAATGGTTATTTGCCGATATTAAGGGGATTAGTCCTTTAGTTTACATGCATAAAATCCTTTTTAAAGGCAATCATAAAGCAATGATGGAGCATTAATTCCAACTTAGTCCCATCATGAAATAAGTGGTTAATAAAGAGATCATCAAGTGGTCAAATACATGTGTCATCTATCCTATCTCTAATAGTTCTTAGGTAAGTGCAGTTCAAAGTATGATTAAGAAAGGGGGATGATTATCATTTCCAATGACAATAATGAGCTCATTTCAACAAGAATGCTGACTAGTTGGTGATTTTGCACAGATTAAAGGAAGCTTAAAAAAGCTGCTAGGAAGGATCGCTTTTCCTTGCTATTCATTGATCAGATGTTTGATAGGTTAGTTAGTAAGGAATTTTATTGTTTCTTAGATGGCTATTCGAGATATAATCAGATTGCTATAACATTGAAAGATCAATAGAAGACTACTTTTACATGCCCTTATGGGACTTTTGCTTTTTAAAGAATGCCATTTGGGCTTTTGTAATGCTCTAATGACCTTTAAAGATGCATGATGGTATATTCTCTAATATGGTGGAATATTGCCTAAAAAGTATTTATAGATGATTTTTTAGTTTTTAGAAACTCATTTGATGAATGTTTACATAATCTAGGTTTGGTTCTCAAAAGATGTGAAGAAACGAACTCAATGTTTAATTGAAAGAAATCTCAATACATTGTTAAAAAGGCATTGTTTTGGGACATCAACTTTCCAAAAAAAGGCATAACAGTAAACAAGGCAAAGATTAAGACATTAAAAAGCTTCCACCTCTAACTTCAATCAAAGGAATTCAAACTTTTCTTGGTCATGCTGGATACTATAGCATATTCATCAAGGATTTCTCAAAAATCTCTAAACCATTTTATAATCTCCTAGAAAAAAAGGGGTTCTTTTGAGTTTGATAATGCATGTTTAGCCTATTTTATGGAACTGAAAAAGAGATTAGTTTTTGCCTCTATTATTATTGTCCTTAATTGGAATCTTCCATTTAAAATCATGTTTGATTTAAATGATTTTGCAGTTTGATGTGATCTTAAAGAAAATAAAAATATGTCAGTTAATTCGATCCCTTCATCAAATATCTCAAAAAGAGAATGAGCATTGTACAGTGTCCACTCTTTAACGCTTTCCATAATGGACCTACAACTTCAATATTAACTCTTTAAGTATTGTCTTAGCCAAGAAATTTTAATTTAAGCCATATAAAAAGTTATATGTCCCCTTCTATCATTTGAGGTGATAGATCCTTTTTGAACTACTCATCCATCTTTAGTGCTTCATTCCATATCCAAAATCACCCTACCATAAGCATCTTTTCTTGGGACCTATTCAAATGAAATTAAAGCATAACAATTCACATGCAAAATGGTCTAGAATCACATGTCAAAAGATTACTCATGCTACTAACACATTAAAGGATTTCTATGGACACTTGAGTGAAATTCCAAATGGAACTTTCATAGGGGATCATATTCAGTGAACTTGTGTAACTAATAGGCACCTATATGTTATCCCTAAGTATCTCTATACTTCAACCTATGAGATTCGTTGCATGTATCATTTATGTGAAGATTTAACATATCCAATCTTGAAGTATGGTTGATGCCCTATCTTGGTAATACAACATGGCTTTGATGAAATAAGGATCTTATGATTGCAACTCTTTACAATTCTTTTACAAGGCATTTATGTTTCATGAACTTTACATTCATAAGTTATTTATAACAAATTATAATAACACCCATGGATAAAGAAATACCTCAATTATAACGTATGATACATAAAAAAATAAATTAGTGTTTTGGTGTCCCTTTTTTTTACCCTACCATATATAAGCAAATCACGATTAACCGGTAGGGCTTACACTAACAGGTGTTCAGTTAAAAAGATCATCGATGCAACGGAAGATTAGTAGGCTTAAAAATACAAGCTAGCATTACAGGCATCAGTATTTTAATGTGTTAAGTTACTTGAAATTAAAATTAATACTATAAAATTTTTAATATAAATTTAACAGTTTTCATATTATTTGTGAAAATGCTGATTACAAAGTATTTAAGAAGAAAAAAGTTGAGCCACGGTTGAATAAGTTATTGTGGCAAATGTTTGGTAACATTGTGGCCATTAGAAAGCAAGCATGGGCCCCTTTGTCTAGTGTTTTCCAGGTGGAGCTTCTGGGGAGAGAATGCTACACCTATTAAGGGATTCGGTGATTCAGATGGATCTATACCAAGAATGAGGATAAACTTATAATGATGCTGCACCTAATAATCAAATGGCTCTCAATCTATCCTTTGGAACTTCTAATCAAGGCAATTGAGTTATTGTAGTTGTATAAGATAAAGGTAAAAAACCAACTCCAACTAAAAGATCAGTAAGAAAGACATTAACTTTCAAATTGAAAAACTATGATAGCGTGACTAGTCAAAGGAAGTTAGAAAATGAAATTGCCTTTTTTCATTCCCTATATTCTATTTTCGACACAATGGATTGTGTTTAATGGAAAATGAAATTCCAAAAAAAAAAGCATTATTTGCATTTTTCTTTTGCCACCAAAATATTCCAAGTCCTGGTAAAAAGTAAGTTTTTCTTAAATTTATATATAGATCTTGGGACCTAGTGGTTTAAATGCGAGTATGATGAACAAAATGTTGATGCATGCTTTTCATCCTTGTTAGAAACACCCTTATATGGCTTTCAATCATTCCAGGAACCACCTCTACAAGGTCATTGATGTGATATGACAATGTTATATCATTTTGCCTTTAGAGAACTCTGCTATGGTTGTTTGTATTATATTTATAAAATTTTTGGACACTTTTATATGTAAGACTGTTGCATGTTACTTACGAGGTATGATGGCATTAACTGCCTTATATTATATATTTGTATCGTATGTAATATCATAAAATATAAATGTATTTTTTTATTACTTTTTCATGTTATGGATGACTTTAATAACTTATACGAGAGTTTTGGAATGAATTATGATAATCTTCAATTAAATGATGAGGATCACTAAAGAATAGCCACAATTGTCGCAAAAGTTAAGCATGATAATCATTATGAAATGAAAGACAATGCAGTAAGTTGTGTGGTGGTGCATCATGAAACCTATTTCCCTAAATAACCATGTATGAATTCAAATTATATTGATTGGAAATAAATGCAAGAGATATTAAATGGGCATGATAATCGTTGTATGAGAAGTTTTAGGGTGCCAAAAAAAAAAAATCACTTGAATGATTTGCAAACAAACTTGTTGCGTGATATGCATGGGAATGAATCTATAATGGAGAATAAGGAATCAAACATGATAGGGAAATTTTAATGTTCTAGTGAAAATTTTAGAAGAACTTTTGTCGATATGTTGATTATATATGCTTGAATGGGAATAAACACGATTAAACAAACTAAAAGTCAATTTGCAGAAGTACCTATGACATTTGAAATAATAGAAGATATTGGCCGCACCTTAAGGTAAATTTTAGAGATTATATATATATATATATATATATATATATATTCTAGATAAGTATTTATATTTTATTGTACTATTGTATTGGGATGATACATGGAATTCTTATAAAAAGCATGCATTTCATCTTCCCATCAAATACCTTAAATTTGTAGGAAAGATGATTTACTTTTTCTCATTTCCTAGTTTGGAAGGGACGGCACAAGATAGTAAATTTTTTCCCCATCCTCCACCTAGTAAATGTTCTTTTTTAAAATGTAAATAATTGTTGTAAATTTTTTTAGGAAGATGTTATCTAGTGAATTTAGGATACCCACAAATGACGAATTTTCCAAGATCAAATACAAGGGAACAATATCATCATGCACATTTTTTGTTGGACTCTAAATTGAACAAACATGAAGAGTGTGAAGGGAAGTATCATTAATTTTACGAGATATTCCAAATTGTTCATTCTAAAAGCAAATTTTAATTGTAAGTGCAACAATGATTTTACATAATTACATTCGAAGATATGCTAGATCAAGTGACGTAATTATAAATATGCTTGACATGCCAACTTTTAAAAGGCCAGTTTGATAACTTTTAGGAGGCCATTCCGATCAGGGTGAACCAAGTTCTTTTGATTGTGAAATAAAAAATTCAAATTGCAATGTTAAGGAAACCATAATGGCTAGTCTAAAGATTTCGTCTTCTCAAAGAAATCTTGTATCATACTTCAATTCCCAATATTAATAAAATTTTTTTACGTTTTATAAAGCTAATATATTTTCATGTATTAAAAAAAAATCAAAGCAAATACATTTATTTATTATATACCAATTAGTTAATTAATTAAAATAATTAAATAAATATATAAAATAATATAAATTAAAATTTTAAATATTAAATATAATTAAAATATACATAAAAATAATTTATCAACGCATTCTTATGTTAATAAACTTAATCATTTAAGAAAAATTATAAATAACTACATCAATAATAAAAAAAAATAAAGACAAATATTGTTTGATATATTGCTATCATTTCATCAATTTGCAATTATTTATTAATAAATTTATTATTTGACATAAAATATAATTTAATAATTTCTATTATTTTTAGTTTCATAAATGTTAAAGAATCTAAAATTTTTCATCATATACAATTTTTAATCTAATATATCTAATTTTTCGCTTTTCATTTCACTATATTTCACATAACTGTTTTTACTATATTTCACTGTCACTTTTATGTTTGCATCTAAACTCATAATTCACTATAAATTTTAATCCCATAGTTTTTCTACGATAACTGATTTTATCACCACCATAAACGGACTCATACGAGTCTAACTTGTGCCTCGACACGGTGCGATAAGAACATCAATAGCTACTCGTTTGGCATGCAACTGCCCGGTGCAAATTGGAAAATAGCTAGCACTACACCCTCTGCGTAAGACTCGAGCATTATGGGCGCAGTGAACCAGTGGTGCAAATTAGATAATAACATCCACATTATTTATTATTATTATTATTTTTTCGCCCTTAAACGTATATTTTCAAAGCTTAAGCACCCTTATTGGACAAAAATGACATTGTTTTCATAATCATGTTATTTATTTATTTTATGTATTTTATCCTGAACATAAATACACATATTATCATATTGATATTATTTGTTATTAATTTTTGTTCAAAAACAATATTTATAAGTATTTTCTTCAAATATTAACTGTCTTAAAGTATTTTTATAAGTTTTAACAACTAAAATTATAACTGTTATTTAATATTGTTGATGCCAGAATTGTCGGACTGTGCCCGCTATGAGGTATTTGTCCTTTGAGACAAGGCGCCTCGACAAAGGTGAGTGTGCCATCTTAGCTAAGCTATCTGTGAGTTATTGTCTCGTATGCTAAGGGTTCCAATGTAACCTTGGAAGGAGTTTTGTCCCTTGAAAAAAAGCTTCTATAAAGGTGAGTGCCGCGAGTGGCACCTCTATAAGGGCAGGGTGACCCTTACTTTATAAGCCACAGTCCACATCCTTAGCTAGTCGATGTGGGATTATTGTCTTGTCCTAATATTAGCCCCCAAGCAAGGGTATGGACTGTGTATGTTCCCACAGACGGCGCCAATTGTTGATGTCTTCCTATCGAAAATCCGAGGTCAAGCTAGATCCTGCAACATAGAAAAAGTCAGAAGGACGCCGGAATTTGTACTCCGGGAGCCCTCTCCGATGATTAAGTCAGAAGGGTGCTTTATGCAATGATGTTTTTATGTTTTTCTTGGAGTCAGAATGCTTACCTGTGAGTGTGTTTGCCCTTTTATAGGATTTGTTTGGGGACATTGTATCAGGTGATTTGATAGTGAT